>JAQIUQ010006429.1:35000-40437 GCA_030378365.1 Hybognathus amarus
GTAGATCTCTAGTGGATCTTAGTATGTCACTAATCTGCGGGTGCCCCCGGAAAGCATATGCCTGATACGACGCGAAAACCATTAACAGTGATTCACGGCGGCAGCTTGTAAATGGCATAAACGTTCAGTAAACAATTTATAGTTTCTACCTAATGTTCTATCAACCAAAGTGTGACTGTAAATTTCTTTGATAGAAATGTTTACGATAAGAAACGATCCAGCATCTACCACATCTGGAAGCTAATCTCTCTCTCTCTCTGGCTATAGTGTGGTGTGAATTAAGTCATGGGTTTTTGGGTCCTCTAAAAATCAAAGTTAATTTTGATAACAACACACAGCTCCAGCAACAACGGCCCGTCAACTAATAAAAAAAAACTATTTACTTAATTTCCTAGTGTATTTGTCAACTATGATTACATACATATTTAGTGTTGTTATCATTAAGTGCAAATATATATCATCCTTTAATAAAGAGTAATGTGACAGTTACCATAGTACAGTAATTGGACTAATGGTGAATTTGTCATACTTTGAAATATACCATGGTACTGAAATTCATGTATAATATTGTTACAGTAATAGTACTACATGGTACTTTCAGAGATACCAAGGTGATTCTTTTGTGCATGTTTATACATGTATTTTGGCGCTCAAATGTCTTTGAAGCTATCCTGTAGTGCCACTAAAATACAATAGTATCAAAAATAATTTATGAATTCCCAATAATAGTATTCCATCCAATATCCTTTGTGCATGGTACAGCCACTTTTATATAAATAGGTAAACAAGGTTTTTATGAACAATTTGGATAATTATACTTACAAATAGGATAAATGAACTAGAATGTGTGCCATGTAAATATAGAATTCATAAGATTTATGAAATTGTTCTGTTTGCTCTCTCTCTCTCCTTCTCTCTCTCTGTGAGTCTAAGATCTGAGGAGGGGTCTGTATTGAGTTAAAAACCCCGAACCCAGCCAACCCCACCATCGCCTATGTGAGTCATCACACTTATATGTGTGTGTGTGTATAAGAGAAAGAGAGTATATGTGAGCAATATTGGCAAGAAATTGGGCCTATGGCTACAGTTTGCTCATATAGTCAAAAATTACTGCGACTAATAAAACAAACTCTATGAATTTGATATATCAATTAAAAACAGCTGCTAAACTCATTAAGCCAACGTATCATGTAGTTTTATGGATCGTATTGATTTATGGCCCATTGTTGGCGGTGCAGTTTATCTCGTTCTTCAGGTTGGTAAACCTCACCCCATCCTCCCTAATACAGGCAACCCCGAGTTGCCGCAAGCATGCTAAATTATGGTATCATCTATAAGCAATTATGGTAAGATAGGCTCATCAGCAGGGCATAGTGTCCGCGTGATTAAACAGCGCGCGGCTCTGCAGTTCAATTATGGTCATTGACCCAATGATAATGGGAGCCAGTGGTCTAATGATCACACTGACCAACCCCATCACAGCACTTTCAAGTGTGGCTTGTAAAGGTTTTCATGGCTCCAACAATGCAGAATTAGCATGTGTTGACCATACGACGAAAGAAGACATGTTTGATGAGGCTCAATGTAGTGTTAATGCACAGACGCTAAAGCTCAACTAGCAGGAGCAAGCTTAGGGAATGTTTCTCTTTCGACGCAAGTGAAATATAGTCTCCATGCATCCACACACGCATCAGTTTGTGCCTGGGCCAGTTCCCAAAATTCAAAATCTGCAACTCTGTTTGATGAGCCAGACAGGTGCGTTGCATAATTATATTAGTGCTCTTTGGCAGAGCCAGAAAGGGGGAAAAAAAAATGTGATTTCTTTTTGATATATGTCGATGCAATGCATGAAAGAATGAGAACCTCCATAATGCCATATGAAGCAGTCATAAATACTCATACTTGGCTTTTATTTTGGTTTTCTTTTAGGCCAAAGTCCTCTCTGTGCTATTAAATTTATGAGGGCAGCCAGATGATGAAATACTTGTGTTTATGTTTTTTGTATTTTATAGTATAATCTGGGGCTGATGTTACTATACAGTAATGAAATGACCCTATCTCTCTCAGTTGTCAAATTATGAAAACAGACGATAAACTTTCTCAGGCGGTGGGGTAATGTCAGTGTTCATTGGATATGAAATATCCAGATGGTGAGCAACCCAAAGTACCAAGTGTGCAAAGCACTTAGCCATTGCTATTGGTTATGAAAAAGCAGTTATATATATATATATATATATATATATATATATATATATATATATATATATATATATATATATATATATATATTAGGTGTGTGTGTTTTTCACTATACCTCCTGATTATAAATATGTGCATGTGGTGTAGAGGGAAATGTCGCACCAAGATAACATAATATTCTTACTGTTTATACAGTTACTGATTGTGTTTGAAAGCTGAAATCAATATCTCAGGTTAGAGAGATAGGTTAATACTGATAAAGTTCAAACATGTCAATTTATTGATTTTGCTTATAGTTATTACAATTTTAATCTGTTTTTTTTTTGCATAAACCCTTGAAATTCCTATTTCTCTACTTAAGATATTCATATTGCTATATATTTTATTAGTCTATAGTATCTCTCTTATTGTCGCTCTGTCTGTCATTAATCCCTTAAATGGACTATAAAGGAAAATAATGCAATTTCTCATCATTAAAGAATGTAGTGCCTATCTCACCGGGCAACCAAGCCGACCAGACCTATTTGATTGTGGTTAGTGTCATAAAATAAAATACAAAGGAAAAAAGGCCAAAGTGTAGACGATATTAGTGAGCAATGTAAAAACCTTTTAGAAAGGTTGATACTTTCAGCACAATATCTTGAAGTGTCACTCATCTTATCTTTATTCCTTTTATCTTCCAGATGATCATCTGTGTACTTAGATTAAATTAATCCGATTACCAATAAAAGCAAAGAAAAAGTTAATTATATTAATATGATCATGTAATGATATTTTTTCAGTTAAGTATATCAGGGTTGCATGCCATTTACACAACTGCAGTGTTACTAAGTTAGTTAATGAATTATTACACAAACAATTAATTCAATTAAGTCATGCCTTATTGGGAACGGCCACAATTGTTTGGCAAGATTCAGACAACGGATTTGGAATTCTGTTGAGTCAATAAAAATCAACCAATGTGTGGTTACTTTCATTCCTGGGTGGATAAATGGTGTATTCTTCAGCAACATTAAACAATGTTTTTTTTTTTTTTTTTTTTTTTTTTTAAGTTGGTTAACGGGCGGCAGACAAGCTGAATACTGTTTTCTTTTCGGTAACATTACCATGCATAATTTTCCCTCCAGTCATGTAACGACAACCCCTTTTTAAATTCTATTTTATTCTTGATTTAATGAATCAGCAAAGGCTGGATGCAGTTTAAAGCACATAGTATGTGACAAATATTAATATTACGCGCGCACGTTTATGCACACATTTCTTTAAACAACAATTTTATCTGTCTTTTGATTTTATGGGCACAGTCCACCAGTTCAGTGTGCATAAATTGGCACTGGTTTCAAATCTCACAGCGATCACCAAAGTGACTCCCGCCAATAAAAACGAACAGTTTATTCTGACAGACTATTACCAAATGCCGACAAATTCTCAAACATCCGTCTCCGCGCTGAATCGGTAGCCCATGAACTAGAAAGAATGCAGTGAGTTGGTTAATTGCAGAAGGTTAATCAAAGTGGGGCAGTTTTTACGTCAGTTGAATGTCTCTTTTCTTCATTATTCAATTATCAGCCATCAAACAATAAACCCCTCTTCTCAAGATTGGACCTTATTGGGGGACCTGATTTCCGCTGAATCCTCCCTTTTGTGTCAACTTTCTTTGTTTCCTCACTGGTTTTAATAATCTAATGTTGAGCCCTTGCACAAGTAACGCTCTTTGATGACTGACGTATAGCCTGCACACCAACAGCACTTGGTGACAACCTTTGATTCTCCATAACAGTCTCATAGTTTCACAAGTCAGCTATCTGTTTTATCATATGTAAAATTCCTCAACATATAACGCAACTACCGATTTCTTTGAGTGGCTTACACATTGTTCTGCAGTGCGTATGTTTGGTGCTTTTAAGCTGTCGCAGGACTGTTTTGTGGAAATTTTCTGAATCATGGCAGCGATCACGAGCAACGAGGTGTGTATGATAGTGTTATATGAAGTTCCTACTCTTGTTAGCATTGTTCTGTTTTATAGTTCGGTTGTGTTTAGAGAGAAGGTGGTATGTGTCTGTACAGCTGAAGATGATACATCCAACAAGGGACCAGTAATTATCAAACTGAAATTTGCGCGAACTTGAACTTTGTAAAGTTAAGTACTCAGAAGCTGCTTTTAAATGTTTATTATGAAATATGTAACAACGGAAATGTAATAGGCGTATAGCTAAATTTAATATTGCCATTTAAACGAGGCATTTAATACAATGTTGCTACTAGGTGTTAGTTTGAATAAGAGCAATATGAACAGCTGAAAGTGCGTAAAATTAGGTAATTAGTGGTCATTGTGGTGTAAAATTAATTATAGTGCATTTATGATTTCAAATATTCAAATTTCACTGGTTTGTCAAATATATGTAAATTAAATCCTATGTGGGCCAAGATATTATTATTATTTATTAATATGTGACGCCAACCCCCTCCGGGGCAGGTTTTTTGTATGTGGCTCTGCTGCGTCTATTTAATATATTTATTATATTAAATCATATTTAATAATAATGTGTGATGTTAAATTTACTATTGAGTGTAGACAAATAAATGCGAACGTAGCGGCAATATCACAGTTTTATGATGATGGTGGGTCTATTCTTTTTGTGTGTGTGTGTGTGTGTGTGTGTGTGTGAGTGGACCCCCCTATGATTATTTTCTTCGGTGACTCACTATTTATATATTTATTATATTACAAATAATAATAATTATTGATAATAATAATTATACAAACGCATTCAAAAATGAAATTCTTTGCATATGTAAGCAATAATAACTAAAAGTTAAGTTTGAAAGCTTTGTGCTGATCTTTTCTCCTGCTTTTCAAAATTTCATAACCATTTCTTCCTCCAAATTTGATAGACGACCAAGAATTAAACTCAGTGGTGTTTGGGAAGCAGAGCCACATCCCTGAACAACAGAGTCTTTGTTTGGAGACATTGGTGGGGGATTACACTCGTTGTATTTGTGTAGTGTGATTGGGGTGAGTGTGATGAGGTGGTGTTGTAAGCAGTAAATATAGTCCATGAGCGTACTTTTCACTCTCTTTTTTGTCTCACTCCCTCCTTCTGTCTTCAAAGGCTGTTGTTATTTTGTTATCTTTCTTCCATAAGGGATATTTTTTCTGTCTCCATTTTATACATCTAATTAGCCAGATATGAATGTTTTTGTTATTTTTTCTTGTGTGGTGAACACCGAACAATGA
>JAQIUQ010006430.1:0-12500 GCA_030378365.1 Hybognathus amarus
TCCACATCTACCTCGTTCAGTTACATCTTGCTCGCCTGCAATGAACTTTTAAATACTCCTCCTAGAGCTCCTGATCCAAATTCAATGAAACTCGGTTCAGCGTAAACTCAAGACAGTGAGGATGAAAGTTTGCGTGGGGATTTTTGATATCTCGAACGGTTTGGCCGTGGCGAGGAAACGAAACTATGGCAGTGCGTTCGCTGTAGAGGACGATCACATGGATGTGACTATTGTGAGTCAAAGTTATAGCGCCACCAACTGGAATGCTTTGAAATCACCCTCTTATTTTATACCCAATTCGCCTCAAACTTCATCTATATAATGTAAATACACGGCAGATGAAGACCTATGAATGGATTCTTGATATCTCTGAAACTGTTGCCGTGGCAACGCATCAAACTTTACCATTCTTTTAGGATGCTTTTGAGACCCTTAGCATGCTTCAAAGTGCATGAAACTCATCAGACACATCACATTTATTAGCCAGTAGACATGTGCAAAGTTTCAGAAACGGGCGTGGTGCAGGGACTAAATAGCGCTCACCTTTTGACAAAAGTGGGGTTGTTAGGTTGTATCTACAGTTACTAAAATTGGTATAAACATTGTACTCCTTGAGCCGGACAACTTTCTAATTCATTGTCATGAGCTCGGACCCAAGAGGTCAGATATTTTGGTTTGAAAATGTTGAGTGTCTCTCTGAGCCTACACTTCTGTATGGCAAGCCCTTTTAACATTTAAAAGCTAAGTTTGACTATTCGGAATTAACATTGTAGATATCAACAATGTCTTTCTGAGTCGTAATTACATTTTGGATAGTTTGTATTATCATTTAAGATATCTGTAACGCAATTGTGACTAGTCGAAATGACAGATAGAGTATGGCAAGCCTTATTAACATTTAATCATTTAATCCTGCCTTTATTAGGTAACTAAAGGAACTGGGGTTGCGGTGCCACCGGCTTGGGCCTCGCCATCGCTGCTCGCAGCTATATATATTATTTGTTTTTCAAAAAACGTTAAAAAGCTCCCTGCAATCGAATTCGGACTTGAGCCAAGGAATCAGAGAAAAACACTTTTTATTTCTATCCCTTAAGGTTCAAAAGTTACTACGCACAAATTTATGTGAAAATTTGGACAGGTGGTGGCGCTAGAGGTATTGAGCTACGAGACCCCAAAGTTCATTTTAATTCTGTCCTACATCTCTGTGCCAAATTACATAATTTCCCCACAAACAGTTCAGCCCTCTTAATTGACAACCCATTGGACTTTTAATGTTGTTTATGTGTGTGTGTGGTGTGTTTAATCCGCTTTAACACACACCATGTGTAAGTTGATAAGTGGACAGCATTGCTGAGTATTTCCTCCTTAAAACTGCAGTGAACCAAAGACAGTCTCAAAAACACGCTGTGAAATCGCTGGTGTTTCTGACGTCACAAACCACCTTGTAACCAATCAGATCAACGTGTGATCGTCAACCATGGTGAGCTGAGTGAGGGAGTGAGTGGAGGCGGGGCTCATTTGCATATTCATAGAACCGCACATACTAAATGAGGCAAGGGTGTCGAGTTACATTGATTTGTGATCAAAGATGTGTTTTAAAGGATACAATTATTATCTACAGGGACTTAATAATATTAATACAAACAATCACACTGCTGTGTTTTTATTTAATTTGTGGGAAATAAAACACATTTATAAGTAACTTCAAACATTTGGTTTTTGCCTCCAGAATCACACAAATCAGGGTTTTTAAACTGCATTTAGTAATTTTCCAAATTTTGCTACTAGACATTTAAAATAAGCCTGCACATATTTAGTTTAGTACATCAGTGGTTAAATGCTTGCTAAATAAAACGTAATGTCTTTAATGCTTATGTCCTTAAAGGCCATAAATGCTTAAACCCCTCCATATGCCGCGTGCAGCTTTAATTTTATTAATATCTTTGCTCTATTGTATTTATTTGTGCTGTTGCTTGTAGCTGTTCTTTCTAAATAATTTGAAACTAATTCTTCACAATGACATGCATTTAAAAAACAGTCTGACGCCCGTTTCACACATACTCCGTGTGCAGTGCGTATGCGGTGAGTGTTGCGGTGCGCATCCGGTACAGGAGCAGCACGCGCTAAAATGCTTTCACATATGCTGCGTTTGCAGTGCGTATGCTGTACCACAAACACTCACTATTTTTATTTCAAATTCAGAAGTTATGTAGCAATAGGGTGACCAGTGACCAACAGCCCTGTTATCCCAGGACATGTCCTGTTTTCACGTCCTGTCCTGGCCGTTTTTTATAAAGTGATGTCGGTTTTTAAAAAAAAAGCTTTACAGCAAAATATAGGAGATGGGCAAACAAGGAGGATGAGGAAGAAAACAGGATAAAAAGGAAGAAAACTAGTTTGTTTTTGTAAGTTTGTGAGAGGTATTTTGTTCAATTTGAAGGTATTTATTTTTCTAATTAATATTTATATATTTATTTTTCTAATACAGAAGAGACATTATTTTTTTATCATTATTTCATTCATTATTTTTAAACCTTTCATAAAACATGTTGATCATCCTCTGAGAAGCCTATCTGAAATTAATAAGGCATCTTTGAGTAAACTTTGAGTATCATTTGTTTGCCAAGCCATGTGTCCTGGTTTTTGCTAATCAAAATATGTTCACCCTATGCAGCAACTTTTATTAAAATAAAAGTTTTGCCAGCATTGCGATTCTCTTTGTACACTTTTACAAACTTTAATGGACGCATGGCACGTTTAAATACAATTTAAACGACGGAATGCATAGCCTATATCTCCATGCATTACTTATATATATATTAAGTAATGTCTTAAGTAAAAAAGAAAAAACAATTAAATATAAATTTATGGAGAGATTACTATATTTTAATTAATTAAATGCATTTATGGTGAAACTAATACATTTCGAGGTCAATCTGAGTTCATTTTGTTTCTGCGTTTACAGCGCACAGCAGAAATAGACTCGGCACGGAAACGATCTCTGCACTGCTGTATACGCACCGCAACTGGAACGGATTGATCGGACTGCATCCGTGTGCAGTGTGAAAGCTCCAACCTGTTAACATGGGTACGGAAAAAAATACAGACCGCATACGCACTGCAAACGGAGTATGTGTGAAACGGGCGTAACCTGTTACGCCGCCTTCACACTGGCAGTTGAAATCAGCTGCGTATACGCAATACGTTCCCAACGGACGTCGTACTACACAGTGAAAGCGTCGGACACGCGGTAGAACAAAAGAGAGAGAGGTTGATTCTGTCAGTTCGTTATGATCTCTCTGATGAGGGTTATATTAGACATATTAATAGGAAGGCTGCTGACACGTCAGGTCGACTAAAAACTGTGATATGGTGATCAACAGTTTAATGTCTGCCTACATGCTCTGCCTAACTGCCCCCCTAATAACGTTAGAAAGTCATGAAAATAAAAAATGACATGACAACTTCTCATTATAAAATCATTATTTATTGTATTAAACGTTAATAATTCAGGTTTGTTTATCAGTACCATAGCAACGCTCAACTTCCGCTGGAATTTTCGGAAAGGAACCGTCCGTAGCTTTTCGCAAAGAGTTCAAATTTTTGAACGCATCCTGGATGACTAACGGACACGATTTCTTCCGCACCGCACTCTGCCGGTCGGACCCGTTTCAGACCCATTCGCATGCGGCTCTGCGAATCTCCATAGGAAATGATTGACTTCCGGTCGTTTCCGGAGCCGCACCGGAGCTGATTTCAACTGCCAGTGTGAAGGCGGCGTTAACATGGGTACGGAAAAAAATACGGACCGCATACGCACTGCAAACGTGTGAAACGGGCGTGAAAGCTAAATGTGTTGATGAGGCGTCGACTGCAAGGCAGGAGAATAAAGAGCATCTCACAGCTGATTTACACACACAAACACAACTCATTTTAGTCACACAAGGACACGAGAAGTTTGCACTGGATGAGAAGCGGTGGAGTTATGACGCAGACGTCCAGCAGTCAAGGTTCAGCTCCAGATCTGTTCATCTTCTTTTAAGAGCACAACAAACCAGCCTGACACGCTCCTTAAATTACACTTTTAGCAATTTTGCAGTTTTATAGAAATTTTCTCCATCACACAGGTTGGCGCTGACATGTTATTATTAGTGTTCTCGGTGCACTTCTTCAGGATTTTCTGAGCCGATGACCCCGTGCACGTGCTGCTGTGAGTTACGCTCCTGTCCTGATGAGGAAAGAGCCGGACGGGACGAGGCCGAACCTTCAGCTTCAGCATGATTGAGTCATAACTGCAAGTCTATTTACATCATCTGACAAGTATTTCCTCTGCAACCAGAGCGCTTTTGTAGCCGCACTAGAAGGCAGATGTGCCGCCGAGCCTCAAAAGTACCACAAAACCCAGATTGTGGCGTTCAGAAGGAATCAGTTCAGCTCATAATTCTGCTTCGTTCTGTAGAGATGCTGAACATCTTCTGCTTTAGGGATCCTCACGGTGCCGTAAAACCTGAGCGTCTGGCAGGCCGTGTTCTCTCGGGATCCTCTGTGCTCATGTGCTGCGGTGCGTTACAGATACTGTTATAATATTACAATATTTCCTTATTTGATGTCTTTGCTGGAATCACACTGAAGTTTCAGTAACACTTTACAGTGTGTGTGTGCACTCATATGCATTAATTCATGCTTAACTAATGTTGACTAAAAAGTCTCCCTGTAGTCCCATAAACTCATCTTTGTTCACCAAAATTACATATTTAAATGTTTTTTCCCTGAAAAAGGTCTTAATCCCTTAAAATAAGCAATGTAACTCTGACACCCTTGCCTTATGAATATGCAAATGAGCCTCACCTCCACTCACTCAGAGATCCTCTGGTTGTTGATCACACTGAGACTGAGACTGTCTTTGGTTCACTGCAGTTTTAAAGGGTGATGAACTGAGAAATCTAATTTTCTTTTGACATCTAAGAGGTCATCATATTATAAGAAATATCCTGTAAATTGCAGAACTGAAAACGTCCTTGTTAGTCCAATAAAAGCTTTTATTGACACCAGGCTCAGCAAACGACTCGTTTTTAAAAGTGGGGAACTATGACGTCAAAGATTATAAAACACCACCCCGCAGAAGATGATCAACGCCTATATATCACGGCTGGTTTAGCCCCGCCCACTGATTCACGCATTACACGCATAGCTAAATAACGTAGATGCCTACCTCGTGATGACAAACCGTATCGAGCTACCGAGCTGTACAGAATATTGTGGAAGAAGACAGTCACTGCATAAGCTTCCTCTGGACTCCAATAGGACTGAATGGAGAAACTTTATTTTTAATGACGTTCCAGCTGATGAGGGTAAATCATCGTCGTCTGTTCGCTTCATTTCACTGAGGATTGTTTCGTAAACAAGACTGGATTTGCAGAGCGATTAAGAGTAAAGAACGGTGCTGTGCCGTCTATATTGGATCTGACAGGAATTGTACAACACACGGACTCTGGGTCGAACATGTACGGGCCAATCACTCCGGTCGCCATTTGACAACATTGGAACGTTTTCCCCACGTGCACCGACGGGTGAGTTAAACTCATTATAATATGCAAAACTGTAATCCACTCACAGCAGTGGGCGTTTACTTCCAAGTCTTCAGTGCGACACGCCCATAAAAACGAAACTTGTGTACAAAATAGCTTATTACTTATTCATTTTAATGTTTTTGATTGAAAAAACAAGCAAACGTCATAAGTTGACCTCAGACAACAATATAATAAAATTTTAAAAAGTTCATGACCCCTTTAAGGAGGAAATACTCAGCAATGCTGTCCACTTATGAACTTACACATGGTGTGTGTTAAAGCGGATTAAACACACCACATACACACATAAACAACGTTAAACGCTGGATTTACACCACAGGAGGACTTTAAATATTTAGGATTTTCCTCTAAACTTATAAAGATGACAGAACATTTGTTTTCAGGTGAACCAGCTCTTTAAATGTTTCAGATCAGTGTTATGTAACGTGACACAAACATATTTAGCAACTCGTTTAAAACCCGCCACAGTGTTTGTGTGAGTGTGATCATAAGCTCATCCTAAGTGAAGTGGGATGCTGCAATTAGGCGTCTGATATACAATCCGAGGATGGCTGCTTTCTTACCCGACAAACACAATCTTAATCCAGGAAATAGCTTGCAATCAGAAGATTGGATCTGACATCAGAGGTAGCCACAGCGCCGGTGTTTGCCGGCTTCAAGAAGCGGCGGTCGGCCCGGTTAGAGGTTTCTCTCGTGATCGAGGGTGACACTCCGCAAACACAGATCCCCGGCCCTCTCTCTGCTGTTCCTGGATCCCCGTTCACTCCATGCCAGGTCAGCTCTGTTTGTGTACGTCTGGGTGGACTGGGTGATGTAATGAAGGCTGTAATCACAGGCACCTGTTCTACACTCGGGTCCGTGGGCCGGCGCGGGCTGCCTCTGGCTCCAGTCCGGCACTAATCAAGCCTGCTCTTGTGTCCCGATGATCTCGGTGTTTGCACATGATTTAATCTGCTTAAGAAATCTGATTAAACTGGAGATATGCAAGGATTACCGTTATATCATTTCTACCCAAATGGACTGGGAGCTGCTCGGCTGCGGATCTATGAACCCAGCTGGGAACGCATTGAGAGTGTGGCACTTTAGTTGTGTAGTTTAACTCAACACTGTTGTTAGAAAATCTGTGCTTTATTTGCAGGAAACACTCTTACGCCATTAGATGGTGCAGATGAGTGAGTCAATGAATCACTCAGCCAACCTGATTCATTCAAAACAGCTGATTCATCCATCAATTAAACAAATGACTGTCTTTATGAACGAGTTATTGAATCAGTCAATTAACTGATTTGTTCTGAACACTGATTCATTCTGAATGAAATCAGTGAGTGAGTTATTGAATCATTCATTAAACCAATTTGTTCAAAAACGCTGATTAATTTGAACGAAATCAGTGAGTGAGTCAATGAATGTCAAGTGATTCAGTCAAGTGATTAATTCAAAAGCGCGGATTCATCTATGAATTAACAAATGACTGTCTTTATAAATGAGTTGTTGAATCATTCAAAGAACCGATTTTGTTCAAAACACTGATTCATTCAGGATGAAATCAGTGAGTTAGTCATTGAATCTTTCATTCAACCAATTTGTTCAAAAACGCCTATTTATTAGCATCAAAATTAGTAAGTGAGCCAATGAATCATTCATTCATCCAATTTGTTCAAAACTCTGATTACTTTGAATGAAATCAGTGAGTTAATGAATCATTCAGCCAACCGATTCATTCAAAAGCACTGATTCATCTATGAATTAAACAAATGACTGTCTTTGTGAATGAGTTATTGAATCATTCAAAGAACCAGTTTGTTCAAAACACTGATTCATTCAGAATGAAATCACAACTGAGTTATTGAATCATTCATTAAGCCAAATTGTTCAAAACACTGATTTATTTGTATCTAAATCAGTGAGTGAGCCATTGAATCATTCATTCAACCAATTTGTTTTAACAAAACACTGATTGATTCAGGATGAAATCAGTGAGTGAGTCATTGAATCATTCATTGAACCAATTTGTTCAGAAAGCTGAATTCATTCAGTCATTCAGAGTGAGTCATTGAACCATTCACTGGACCATTTTGTTCAAAAACCACTGATTCATTCATTCACTCATTCAATCAAATCAACACTGATTCATTGTGGAAAAAACACAACTACTACAGTTTTAAAGAAGTTTCCTGAAACCATTGTACACGACCCAGAGCTGGTCCACTGATCCTGTTCTTCTCCACACGTCGTTCGAGAGAATCCATAACTTTCCTCCACAGGACACCGAGACAACTCTATGGAGAAAATGAAAGAGAGAACACAAAGACAATGAAGAACAGAGTGATCCAAGAGCGGATGAGCGACTGACTTCTCACACACATCCGGGTCTCTCTCAGACTGAGCTCCAGCACATGTGAAGTGGGTTCAGGACATCCACATGGGAAACATTATCTCCCCAATCAGAGTTATTATCTGACCCAGCAGATGAGCCAGACAAAGACAACACTCTGTTAAACACTACAATACTGCACTTAAAATACTGACTAATGCTTATTTGAACTTTAGTGTTTTAGAAGATCTCGGCCTTGAAGATCTAACACGGCCCAGATGTGTGTGTTGAGAAGAGCACGTTTCTTTATTCCACTTTCCCATCGTCTCGTCTCTACAATCCCTGTACCTTTGACAGTCGCTGTGTTTTTGCTGTGCATGTCTCCTCTCTAACGTGTTCCTCTGCGTGAAAACTCACACACGCTCTCCTGATTAAATGTAGACCAAACGCAGATCCAGGGGCATCGGAGCAAACCAGGTCCTCAATCTCTCATCAACATCAGGTTTGGAGAACGAGACTTCATTTAAAACAGAGCATTGATCCAGTAGGACTGTCCAAAAACTCAACAATGTGCAATTAAACACAACTGTGTAAACACGTAGTCCTCTCTTTCTCTCTCTCTCTCTCTCTCTCTCTCTCTCTCTCTCTCTCTCTCTCTCTCTCTCTCTCTCTCTCTTTCAATTCAATTCAAATTGCTTTATTGGCATGACTGTACACATTACAATATTGCCAAAGCTTGTAAAACATTGTATAACAGTGAATACATCAATAATAAAAAAGTATTATAACAACTTAAATTGAAATGTACAAATTAAATTAATTGCAAAAAAATAACAGATTATTATAATTTTTGTGAACGTTTGTTACCACAGTGTTTTAACATATACAGTATATAGACATACACACACACACACACATTACTGAGGGTCACTGTGGTGGACATTAGGGAAACACACTGAGGTCACACACACACACACACACATTCACCTACTGTCTCTCAGGCTGTGGCACGCACACACGTATCTGGCCGCCAGTGCTGCGGTCTGTCCCTCTCCTAGTAAGATCTTTATCGGCTCTACTTCAGTCATGGCTGTAAAGTTATGTATTGAGTTATTACGTTTATTGAAGTAGAGGTCTCTGATCGAGCTGTATTTGTGACAGTGGAGGAGGAAGTGTGTCTCTGTCTCGATCTCTCCTGTCCTACACTGAACACACACCCTTTGCTCTCGGGGTAACCAGCTCTTTCTGTGTCTGCCGGTCTCGATGGCGAGACTGTGTTCACTCAGCCTGTACTTGCTCAGGATCTGTCTCTGCTTTGTGTCTCTCACACTCTGGAGATATTCCTCCATTTCATAATTTGGTTTCAGATTTCGATAGAATTGTAGTTTACTTTGTGTTTTGGTTTCCTGATCCCAATGTTCCAAATATGTATTTTTAGACTGTTTGGTAATTTGGTTTATTCTGATGTGTGTGTGAGAAGCAGTGCTGGTCTGAGACTGGTTAGGGTTAGTAGGGTTAGTCGGGTTAGTGAGTCTCAGGACCAGCTGACTGAGGAGACTCTTTTCGGGGTTCAGTTCTTGGGTCTGTAATGCTTTAAAATGTAGCGATTCTGTGGGACTTGATTTTAGATGCATCCAGAATTTGAGGGATCTTTTTTGCATATTGATAATCAATGGGAATCGTCCTAATTCTGCCCTACACGCATTATTGGGTGTTTTCCTTTTGTAGTTTTAGTATCATTTTGCAGAATTCTGTGTGTAGGGCTTCTGTTGGATGCCTGTCCCATCTAGTGTAGCTCTGATCACTGAGTGGACCCCACACCTCACTTCCATACAGCGCAATGGGCTGAATCACACTATCAAATATTTTACACCAGATTGGAATTGGTAGTTCAGAGTTTTGGAATTTCTTCTTAATGGCGTATAGAGCTCTGCGAGCTTTATCTTGAAGAGCATTCACTGCCACACTGAAACTCCCCGATGCAGTGATGACCAGGCCGAGGTAAGTGTACTGCATCGTGTGCTCTAGGGCGGTGCTGCCTAGACTGAACTGGTATCTGTGTTCCTGACATCTGGGCTTCTTCTGAAAGACCATAATGTTGGTCTTTTTGAGGTTGACTGCCAGGGCCCAGTTCTGGCAGTAGTTGTGCAGCAGGTCCAGGTGCTGCTGTAGTCCCTGTGCAGTGGGTGACAGCAGCACCAGGTCGTCTGCGTACAGCAAGAGCTTGATGCTCCTGTCCTGTAGGGTGAGTCCAGGGCCTGTAGACTGCTCCAACTGCACCGCTAGTTCATTAATGTAGATGTTGAACAGCGTTGGACTCAGGCTACAGCCCTGCCGCACTCCTCTCTTTTGGGTGAAGAATTTTGTATGTTTGTTGCCAATTCGTATTGCACATTTGTTGTTCGAATACATTGATTTTATAATGTCATAGACTTTACCCCCTACACCACTTTGTAAAAGTTTGTAATATAATCCGTTGTGCCAAATAGAATCAAATGCTTTTTTGAAATCGACAAAGCATGCAAATATTTTTCCGTTTTTGGTCTGTTTTACGTGTTTATTGATTAGGGTGTGTAGGGTGTAAATGTGGTCAGTAGTTCTGTGTTTTGCGACAAAGCCAATCTGACTTGGGCTCAGGACATTGTGTTCGTTAAGGAAGCTTACAATTCTATTGTTTAAAATACTGCTAAATAGCTTCCCCAGATTACTGCTCACACAAATGCCTCTGAAATTATTAGGGTCTAATTTATTTCCACTCTTGTGAATTGGGGTAATAAGTCCTTGGCTCCAGATGTCAGGAAAACAGCCTGAACGGAGTACGATGTTGAATAGTTTGAGCAGCGCCGCCTGCAGCTCCGGTGTGCTGTGTTTCAGCATCTCTCCTAGAATGCTGTCAGGACCACAAGATTTATTTCCTTTTAGGTTTTGAGTTTGTTCACCAATTCTACTAGCCTAGAAATCTCAGACGCACCCTAGCGGCAGCAAAAATTATTTTGCCGCAAAGTGTGGTCTAGCAACTCTCCATAGACGGTTTAGCTGGAAAGGCCCAACTCTGGCCGGGCCAATCACATCGTGTACAGAGTTGGCGGGCGGGCAGGCTTAACATAATGACGACAGAGTTGAGACGTTCAGAGCAAGCTTGGACATACTCGGTTTTAGTCGTTCATCCTCGCTGTTACAAAAAAGCTGTGGCAAAACGATCCGCAGTTCGTGCTGTGGCGTCGAGGATAAAGGCTTTACTCCGTGTCAGCGCGTGCTCCTGATCGACAGAGGTGCACGGACCTCTCCCAAATCATCTCAAGCAAGCACTACTCCGCCTCCGTTTCCCTCGTAAGCTATAGTATTTAAACATTCTCTATGATATTATTTTTTTAATGACGCACTGTCTCTTGCTCTCTCATACACAAATAAGCGCACACATATATACTGTCTTTCTCTCACACATATGTAGCTAGTTATAAACTCTTTAGACTTTTAATGATTAGTGTTTTATTCTTAAAGTTTGTGGGTCGTGTAAAAAAATCCCTTATTTTGGGGATGGATTCCGGGAAATCTCCCTTATTTTCAATGTTCAATGTTGACAGCTGGACTAGATACGGTAAAAGATTAATAATATATCAACTTGCTCCGCTGAGTACGTCACATTCTTCGTTGCTCTGATTGGCTTTAGCGCTATCCAATTGCGTGCAGAGAGAATTTGAAAGACAACCGTTATCCCGCCCCTCGGATTGAGCCCTGTCAATGAAGAGTTTCCAGACCTAACATCTTGATGTAGGTCTGGCATGCCAGGCTACAATTCTACATGTGTAATTGAGAAATCAAGTGGATTTTGATTATTAGGGCCCAAGCCCTGAAAGGCGCATAGCCCTATTGTTTTCCTTCCATTATTAGGGCCCAAGCCCTGAAAGGGCGCAGAGCCCTATTGTTTTCCTTCCGATTATTATTATTATTTTATTTTTTTTATTATTTTTTTTTTTTCTTTTCTAGCGACTATTCGGGCACTTTTCGGGGCCCTTAACATGCTCGAAACTCTTGAAACTTTGCACACGGGTCAGAACCCGCGGCCATCAGAGCCGGGCTGAAGCTGCGACGCATCAAACTTTACCATTCTTTTAGGATGCATTCTTTTAGGGATTCGAACATTTGTCCATAAATCAAACACACGTGCATGGATTAATATGAAACTCGGTACACTCATAGATCACATCAGGCCAAACAACTTTCGTGCTCTAAGTTTTACGACAGTTCAAACGGAAGTCGGGAATTATGTTTTTTTTTTAAATAAATGTCCTAGAAAAACATCAAATTACAACCCATGCTGTTACCAATCACCACCAAACTCGGTGTGCATGAAGTCAAGACATTGAGGATGCTAAATTCCGGACGGATTTGTGATATCTCGAACGGTTTGGCCGTGGCGGATTTTTTTGACTAAAAAAGGACACATAAAGTGTGTTATAACTTGGTTAGTTTTACTGACAGTTACAAAACTTGCCGTGTATATTGTTCTATTCAAGCCAAACAACTTTCTAATTAACAATAATAAGCTCAAACCCACAGAAAGTCAGATATTGTAGTTTGAATATGATCATGCT
>JAQIUQ010006430.1:15000-63334 GCA_030378365.1 Hybognathus amarus
TCTATCTATACTATCTATCTATCTATCTATCTTATCTATCTATCTATCTATCTATCTATCTATCTATTTATCTATCTATCTATCTAACCTATCTCTTTTATCTATCTATCTATCTATCTATCTATCTATCTATCTATCTATCTATCTATCTATCTATCTATCTATCTATCTATCTATCTATCTAACATATCTAACATATCTATCTGTCTATCTATCTGTCTAACTAACATATTGCCTTCGCTTTGATGGCCTTCGTCTTTGTCTTCGTCTTTGTCTTCGTCTTCGCTCTTGTCTTTGTCTTCGTCTGCAAAGTCAGAATGTCGGGCATGACGTTCGAATACAGGTCCCGAAACTATAGGGAAAATGATAAAACAAAAGAAAATTACTGACCAAAAACATCTTTAAATCTTTTCTGTACCTAATTTTCTCATCAGTAACAAATACAGAGACTCCTTGAATACTGCCTGAAGTATTTGAGCATTATTTACCATTTCCAGCATCTGGATGCATTCTTTATTTTGGAACAAACACTCTCTCAGATGTCTGAGTGCGTCATGTAGGTCATCCAGGACCATCGCCTTACACTGCTCAAAAGAGGCCATCTCTTTAGGCTCACTGGCTCTCCTTCTTTCCAGTTGTGAATTCTGTAGAACACATGAATAGTTTGTAATCTTGTGAGACAGAACTGTACAGAAGACAGATGTGACATCAGTGTGTCTTTTGTGTATTACTGTGTGTGTGCGAGTGTATTCCTTAAACCAGGGCTATTCAATTAGTTTCATTCCAGGGCCGGATTATTAAATCGAAAAGTTGAGGTGGGCTGGTGGGTTTATCTTATATGTTGAAACATAACATCAATAAGTAAGCTAAAGTAACTTAAGCAAAAAAAAAAAAAAAGTATTGCATTTACTTGGAAATGTGGTACTCAACAGTATGCAGACCACAATAATTAACTTATTAACTGATAACTTATTTATTTTCTTTTATTAATAATTATTATAGGCTTACATTAAAATATCCTACAGTGAGACTTCGTAACCATGCATGGCTCACTACCACTGTATAAAAAAATGCCTAAACAGGTAAAAACTATACACTCAATGAATTATATATTCCTCTAGCCCCTAATAAATCTAATGCAATATAAATGACAATAACATAGTATTCAATATAAATATTAAGCCCAACCTATGGTCAATTATTACATTCATCATGGTAAATGTTTGTAAGGTTGTTGATTAGGGCATTTCATTATAGTCTTCTAACTTTGTTCATGTTTCTGCTATTTACGTCCTCATCAGTAGTGTTGGGAATGTTAAGGCTGTTTCATCCGATTTAAAACTAGGTAAAATCATTGAGTGATTTGTGGTTTGTAACAGAGAGAGTGTTCGATCGAATCGCTTCTCACTGGATGTTGCAACGCAGTTTAATAATAGTGTCCGGGCTTGCCATATGACCGGGAGTAAACGCAAGAGCTTGCGTTCCGTTATCCACTGGGCCGTGCTGCCCCTCAAATAGCGCTGGTTTCAGTTGTTTCACTAGTTGACTTTGAACTAGGCAGCCTAGTTCAAAGTCAACTAGTGAAACAACTGAAACCAGCGCTATTTTGTTCTCTACACGAGTTTCTACTGACGAGAAACCACTTCAGATGATTCAGTGACAGAACGGTCCGAACGAATCCGAATCGTTTCATGCGCGTTTGGCCAATTCATGGAAAGGAAATATTGTAGCGCTTTTCACAATACTCATTGTTTCAAAGAAGCTTTAAAGAAAATGCCACATTACAATTACAGTGATCTGTTCTCAGTGGTAACTTATGCATTTCAGAAATGTACATAGCCTATACAAAATATCACAGTCAGCGAGATATTTATTAGCCTAATTTAAACAATGTAAGAAACAATGAACTCATTGAAGTAAGTTAATGAACACTCGTTTAACAAATGATTTTGACATTTAGAAAATGCAGTTGATTCAGAGTTTGCATCATCTGTAAGGTATAGTAGCTTAAGTCATAGCTGTCAACATTGAACATTGAAAAATAAGGGAGATTTCCTGGAATCCATCCCCAAAATAAGAGATTTTTTACACGAATCTTACCCACAAACTTTAAAAATAAAGCACTAATCGTTGTGAAGACACAAGTAGACACTAGTACTCATTTCAATGGTGACTAGTAACTATTCTTTTGTTACTAGTCACATTTTTTCCATTGACTTCTATGGTGATCTGTCATTCAGATATCAACTATTCCTGACGCCGAGCGGGCAAGGCAGATTTTTAGCCGCATAGGCGGAGGCGATAGCGCTCACTATCCATCTGGATAGTGTTTGTTTAGAAGCGGCCAAGCCTTTTGTGCGTCCCCCAAACGCCACAAACAGCTGCTCAGAACGTCTGAACGTGGCAGCGCGTGTAATGTACGCTCTCAGCGCCCGGACCGGGCAGAGGAGGTTGGCATTGGGCTCGCTATCAGAGGTGGGCAGAGCCGATAAGGATATCACCTGTGCTCTAAATGGGGTGCCAATCGCCTTAGGCACATATCCGTGTCTGGGTTTGAGAATGACTATGGAGTCGTTAGGGCCAAACTCGAGACACGACGCGTTCGAAGAGAGCGCGTGAATGTCGCCCACCGTTTAACTGAGGCAAGAGCGATCAGAAAAACGGCTTTTAGGGAGAGATATTTGAGGTCAATAGACTCGAGCGGTTCGAAAGGGGGGGCTTTCAAGGCCTCGAGGACTATTGAAAGGTCCCAAACCGGCACCGAGGGGCGAGGGGGTTCATCCTCCTGGCTCCCCTGAGGAAGCGGATAACCAGCTCGTCTTTGCCAATAGACTGGGCGCGTCGGGGACCAACGAAGGCCGCGACGGCTGCCACATAAACCTTCAGGGTGGATGGGGTTCTGCCCTTGTCCAGCATATCTTGAAGGAAGGAAAGCAAAGAAGAGACCTCACACTTAAGGGGGTCCAAATTCTTTTCGGTGCACCATTTTGAAAACACAGACCATTTAGCCGCATAGAGCTTTCTGGTAGATGCCGCTCTAGCGTGTTTGATCGTGTTCAAGACTCCCTCTGGCAAATCAACGTGTAATCGTTGGTCACCCATGCATGAAGCGCCCAGCGCTGCGGGTGGGGATGCCAGATTGTGCCGCGGGCTTGAGAGAGGAGATCTGCTCTGACCGGGATGGGCCACGGGGCTGTCTGAGACAGCTGTGTGAGCTCCGGGTACCAAATCTGATTCTCCCAACGCGGGGCTATGAGGAGCACCGGGTGGCGAAATTCCCTGATTCTCTGAATGACCTGCGGTAGCAGGGAGATGGGAGGGAAGGCATAGAGCGGGCGGTATGGCCATTCTAGCGCTAACGCGTCCTCGTTCTTCGAGAAGAATATCGGACAGTGCGAGTTCTCTTCTGTCGCGAAGAGATCTATCTCTGCTCTGCCAAAGAGGCGCCACAGTGACTGGACTGTAAGAGGGTTCAGGGACCATTCTCCTGGAGAGAGAAGGTTCCTGGATAGAATGTCTGGACCGTCGTCTAGGTGTCCCGGGACATGCGTCGCTCTGAGCGAGAGCAGATGACTCTGGGACCAAACTAGAATGCGGCGTGTCAGCAGGAAGAGATTCCTGGATCTGACCCCGCCCTGACGGTTGATGTAGGATACCACTGTCATGTTGTCTGAACGAATCAGGACGTGGTGACCCTGGATGCGCGGGAGGAACTGCAACAGTGCATACTCGACCGCGAGCATCTCGAGACAGTTTATGTGAAATGGGGTCTCCCAATCCGACCATCGGCCAGAGGCCGGTGAGCCCTCGCAGACCGCACCCCAGCCTGTGTTGGATGCGTCTGTCGAGATTACCTTCCGGTGAGAGAAGGTCCCCATCGTGACGCCCCGTCGAAACCAATCGGTCACCGTCCAAGGCTGTAGTGCAGAAATGCATGCCTGAGTGACTCTGATTAGCTGGCGGCCCGTGGTCCACTCGCGGCGGGGTACACGGGTCTTTAGCCAGGATTGGAGGGGGCGCATATGTAAAAGACCTAGCTGTAGCGCGGCTGCAGCTGAGGCCATGTGACCCAGCATTCTCTGAAAGGTTTTCACCGGAACGCGGGTATTCATCTGGAACGAAGCGGCTGAAACGCTGCAAGCGGCGTGTGCGCTGAGCGGATAAGCGTGCTTTCATAGTGGTAGAGTCCAGGTCTATCCCCAGAAAAGAGATAGTTTGACTGGGCTGGAGAACGCTCTTTGTCCAGTTGACAGAGAGGCCCAGCGCTTCCAGATGAGCGAGAAGAGCTGTACGGTGCGACAGAAGCTCTGTTTTGGAACGTGCTAGTATCAGCCAATCGTCCAAATAATTCAAAATGCGCATCCCTGGGTTCGAAGGGCGAGCGCCGCGTCCCATACATTTCGTGAACGTGCGTGGCGCTAGGGAAAGGCCGAACGGGAGAACGGCGTATCGATAAACCTGGCCCTCGAAGGTAAAGAGTAAAAACTGCCTGTGACGAGGGTGTATTTGAATCTGAAAATAAGCGTCTTTCAGATCTAGGGAGATGAACCAATCCCCCTGGCGCACATGTGCGAGGAGTTTCCTGACCGTCAGCATTCTGAATGATCTCGTCATGAGAGCTTTGTTCAGAAATCTGAGGTCTAGAATCGGCCTGAGGCCGCCGTCTTTCTTGGGGACCAGAAATAACGGCCGTAAAACCCCGGCTCGGTTATGGGTGGAGGGACTCTCTCATCGCGCCTTTTGTTAACAGTTTCGATATTTCTGTGCGGAGCGTGCTCGCGGCAGCTGGGCTGACCACAGAAAGGGGCCGGGCGCGGGAACGCGCGGGCGGCGGCGAAACTGTAACTGGTAGCCGTCTTTCATAATGCTTAGTACCCACGGGCATATGCCGGGAATGGCTTCCCACGCTTTGAAGCATATTGCTAGAGGCTGAATGGCCGTGCTGTCCCGGTTGCTGCATGTAACGGGCTGGACACTGTGTGTGTGCTCGTGTAAACTGTGTGTGGCAACGGGATTTGCACTCAGAGAGGAGCTTATGGGCCGTGATACAGAGCGAGCAGAGGGGGACACGCGCTGCTTGAGGGCGTGCTTATGCTTTCCTGCTACTCGAGCGGACGGAGGCCGCTGAGTGGGAGTGAACTCTGTGGGGGCACGGGAGAAAGTGTGAGTGAACACGTGCTTGTGGTCACATTTTTTACACTTGAGGCTTTTATGCTCTTTATGTGAACTCTCTGGGTAGCCGTGAAACGGCTGTTTGTCGCTCTGCAAGCAGATCGAGTCACCGGCTTGTCTCGGCGGATTCGCTGCTGCAGTCGGCGAAGGTTCGGGGACTGAACAGAGGGTGAAACTTTGACGGCGGTCCGGCCGCGGCGGAAAGAAGCCGTCTTTTCCCCAGAAGTGCTAGGCGGACTTCTGCTGATCAGGCTTCAGCGTGACCTTGGGGCGGGGCGCTTGGGGAGCCTGTCTGCGTCGGCTGTCGGAGCGAGGGCGAGGGCGGCCGCTCTGCCTGTGCTGGGGATGGGCCTGAGCTTGCTGCGGGCGGCGTTGTTGAGGCGTTCTGGCAGGGGGCTCACGAGAGCGGCCTGCAGAAGTGTTACCGCGCGAAGCAGGAACAAATTCATGGCCTGGGTGGCTTTCTGGACCTCAGAAAAGCGTTCTACGATGCCCGTGACTGCAGATCCGAAGAGGCCAGAGGGTGAGACGGGCGCGTTGAGGAAGACAGCGCGCTCAGCTTCGCTCATGTCCGTGAGCGTGAGCCACAAGTGTCTCTCGGCAACACAGAGGATGGCCATGCATCTTCCCAGCGCTTGAGCGGCAGCTTTGGTGGCGCGAAGGGAGAGGTCCGTGAGCGCATCTTAAGTCGTTGAGTGCACGGCCGTCTGATTCTCTCTCGTTCTGCGCTATGTCACTCAACAGGTCGGATTGTAGCACCTGGAGAACCGACATGTGTGAAGAACCGCAGCGCTGCAGCGGCCTGGCCAGCGGCTGCATAGGCGCGGGTGTGGAAGGTAGAGGACGCTCTGCAAGCTTTAGAAGGAAGCTTAGGGGAGGTTCGCCATCCAGCGGAGGGCGAGCACAAGTGAGCGGCGACCAGATCTTCGACGGGCGGCATCGCTGTATAGCCCTTCTCGGTGGCTCCGTCCACCGAGCGCAGCGAGGCGGAGACATCAGAGCGGGTCCGAGCCGAGAGAGGAGCTTTCCACGATTTAGTGAGCTCGGCGTGGAGCTCAGGCAGGAAGGAGCGGACCGGGTGCCAGCGGGGGCGGGGTGCCGGTGCAGGTACTTTCCATCCATCCGGTTCGGTGGTGAACTCGGGTGGTGGTGACCAGTCGAGGCCCAGACGGCAAGAGTCAGGAGGCGCATTAGGTCCTCTTTCGATGCCGGAGCGGGTCCCCGCGGAGCATGACGCCGAAGAGCCCAGTGAAGACCATTCGTCGCTGTTAGAAGCGTGCAACGAAGGCGACTCTTCTCTTCCTCAGAGTCGAGGGACGCTGCAGAGCGGCCACTCGGCGGCAATGAGGGGTCCAGCTCGGGTGGAGAGAGATGTGGTCGGGGGCGGCGGCTGCGGCCACACACAGCCATCGCAGGTTCCGGCGGCCTCTGAGAGCGGCGCTTCTTCTTCTGCGGAGAAGTCAGAGGCGGCGCGGCTTGGGCGGATTCGACGGTGAGGAGTCTTGCCCACAGGGAAGACATTGTCAGCGCCTCGCAGAGAGCATCCTCCATCGGCGAGGGCGAGTTCCGCATGTTCAAGCCCGAGACAGAGAGGGCAGATGAGGTGGCGGTCTCCGTCTTCAGCGGTGCGCGGCATGAGCCGCAGGAAATGCGAGACATCTCTTAAAAGACGCTCACGCTCTTTTGTGATGGAGCAAGTGGAAGTCGTCGGACGGCGCTGAGCTCGCTGAGGCGGCTGAAGGTGGCAGGGGCCGGCTTCTTCAGGCTTCTTGCTTGCTAGAAGGTGCCTTGTCACGACGACGGCTTCAGTCTTGCAACGGCAGGCGATTAGATCGCTGAATCAAAATGAATCGTTGTTTCAACCCACGGAGAGCGCTTATATAAACTCAAGCCACGCCCCTTTGGCGGGTTTTGACGTAATAAGCGAGCGTCGTCCGCTCATTGGGCACGGGTTCAGCGCCGTCTCTCACGTGTTTGAGCACTTCCCAGGAACGAACCAATGAGCCTGCTAGTTAGCCCGCTCTAGGTCCTGCACCTGAGAAGTGCGTTGACAATGATTACAAATTATAAAAATTTTTGGCTTCAATTGTTCGGCAAAGAAGAATCTTTCCCGTGGAGCGTAAGCTGAGCTTACGCAATACGAGAGAACCTCTCGTAAGAGAACTGATGGCAGCAACAGTGAGCAAATACATTTCAGCACAGTTCGCCTTTTATTTAACACAAACAAACGAAATGAATACTCTGTTATTCAACTAGAGTTGTTTAATTTGTTATAGATATAGCCTATCTGTACCGCGAAATGTTCATAAGCTTCTAAAGTTAATAAATCTTCTGAACTCTTGCATTGTGTAGCAGTAACGTTAAGCACTTACCATAAACCAGGTGCTTGATTATTTCAGGGTGTGTGAAAGGTGGTAACTTAGTGCTTCGGGTCTTTCGTCCATTCTGTAGCAGGTCGTATGGGTCCACACTGTATGTTGATGTCAAGTTTCTCAAAATAATGCTGCTTAGTGTTGTTATGTAGTCTCTCCTAGTAGAGACCCTTTCCTTTTGCTTCATTTATTCCCAGGAAAGTGTGCCTTATCGCAAAAATACAAATAAATATCAAGCTGCACTACTTTCTCTGACGCTATTTCTCTCAGTCTCACGATCGAAGTAACCATGACAACGGATAGCGTGTCCCAACAAAATGGCGGATCCTTCCCACAATGCACCGCGAGTTAAACGCGTGACGTCACCTCCTCATTCTCAATAATGTTGAAATTTTCATTGCTGATAATATTTTAAAAACATTTAAACTGTCTTACAAACATGCGATTGTGGGCTATTATATTGAGGATCACTTTGGTTTTATTATAAATTTTATTTTTTTTATTTTTATGTAAATTTCACATTCATAAATGCAAGTTTACAAATCTTTTTATGGTACTTGGAAAAAGAGATCAAAATGTATGTAGATGTGATGTCAAAATCTAAAAATAGTAATTAAAGTGATGAATATATGCTCATCCTTGAACATTTTCATATAATATAATATAATTTCACATATATAATATTTTCACAAATATAATGAATGGTGCTGATTGTTACGTGCCCACTAAATGAATTCAATCAGGGACATCATAACATATAAGAAGCCACAAAAACGTTCGTTGACAATATAAAGATCATTTATTGTCAGTGGTTAAAAATTACAGGTAGGACAGAAACAGAGCCTGGTGGTAAAATAATCATAAAGCAAACAGAAAGAAAACCCTGCTCACTGACATCTACCAGATCAAACACACTTGCCTGCAGTGGTCTAGTCTCACGTATACGCAGGTATAGGCCTACGCCGTATACCCACTAGAGAAAATGTCAAAGATCTCCGTATGCCCACTTTACGTGAGGATTCGTAACAACATCGTTTTGTGAAATAAATTTCCTACGGCTTCTGGTCAATTACAAACGAATTACGGATTATCCAGAGATCCCCTGACCCTTCTGCCCCCTGAAATGTAGGGGACAGAATTTCGTGTTCCCTTAAGAAGTTATGCAACACATTCTCATCCCAATTCGTCATATAACTGACATTTTGGAACGTCTTTGACCATTCGTCAATATACGACGTTTTAGGGCCCCCTTAAACGTCGGTAGATGACGATCCCGGGTCGTCATAGCGCTCGAGCCGCGAGCAGAGAGCACGTCAAAAACAGAGGACAGGGTGTGTGTGTGTGTTCGTGTTCATCTGAGCTCATTGGTCTGTCACTGCTCGTCAATGTCAGAATATTTGAGATGACAAATCAAATCAAAGTAGGCGGGCTTTATTTCAAAGACGCTGCTGAGCGCGAATTTCAGCAGAGCGACTCGACGCTTCAGTTTACGGGCAAGTGCGAGATGAAATGTAAGTGGCTGAACTTAAAGTCGGCATGAAATCAAATTTGACAAATCTTCTTTTTATATGTAATATTGTAGTGTTTATTATAAATGATTCATCCATGCACTTCATTATTTTTTTAAAATTCATGTACCCTTGAAATCTTTAATCAAATACATACTTTCTCTCCCCCATCGAAACGACCTCTCTCTCTTTTGGTCACGTGGAATAGCAAAAGGGTGCGGCCAGATCCGATGAGGGTGCGGCTGTCGGTGCACCGCCTCTCAGAGAATCGCATTCATATTGTCGCGAACGCCCAACCTCCAACGAATCCAATCAATTCCCGAAGAATGAAATCAAGCCCTGCCCTACATTTTTTCTAATTTCAGAAGCTGTTTCACTTGGATATACGTCACGACAAGGAAAAACAATGATATACGTCACGACATATATATTCCCACGACTTGAGGGAATTATGAAAGAAATTGCATAGTAAAATGTACTTTTTAAAATAATAATAATCAAATCTATTAAACATAATTTTGAAGGAATATCACACACGTTTTTAAAAATTTTCGAAAATGGGTGGTAGTGGCGGTGGATGGGGGGAGGTGGTGTGTGTGTGTGTGTTGGTCTGCTGGTATATCACAGTATACTCACTACAAAAAACTAGACTACACCACTGCTTGCCTGCCTCCCGTTCAAAACAAAGACAAGTTCTCTGTGAGTTTCCGGGTCCGCTGACTGCTGCTCTAAAATAAACTCACACTAAATGGTGAGGTCATGATTTCCCTTTTGAAAAGGGTGGTGAAAAAACTAATTGTTCTGTTTTTGGCTTGAATTTTCCAAATCGTTTTTATATAATGTTTTTTAATATCTCTGGCGACTTCGAGCTCCAAACATGATGGCTTTTGAAAATTTAACTCGGCGTCATGGGGTGAAAATTGATTTCAAATGTTAACGTGGAAGATGTGTGTTTGGCTGCAGGAGACGTTGTTGTGGGTCATGAACACATCGTGTCCGCTTCGCGAATGAATAGTGCGTTTGTGCTTTTTTTAGCACTATTGAGAAGGCGAACGAATTAGTGCAAAAAGGTGTTGTGATCAAAGGTTCACTCACGCGGTGTTTCCTCTAGTACTCCCGCCAAGAAAATAATGATTTCAAATGTTCCTCCTTTTGTGAAAGATGAGATGATTGTGCAGGAATTGTCCCGTTATGGAAAGATAGTTTCCCCCATCAAAAAAATTCCGCTGGATGTAAATCTCCTTTAGTAAAACATCTCGTATCTTTTAGGAGACAAGTGTTTATGATTCTGAAGAATGGTGAGGATGAACTTGACCTGGTCTTTAAATTTAAGATAGAAGGCTTTGATTATGCTGTCTTTGTATCATCTGACACGACGATCAAATGTTTTGGTTGTATGAAAATCGGGCATCTCAGTCGTAACTGCCCTGATAAAGTGAATAAAAACACAGAGTTGATTGATGCAGTTAAAGCGGGGAGCGCGGTGGATGAGAGTAGCGCGTCTGAGCCGAGTGTGTCGGTCGATTCCGCGAGTACAGCGATCTAAGCCGCTGGAGGGAGCGAACAGCGCGGCGGAGCGGGTGTTTTCTCCTGGGTAGGGTTGCACCAGCTGTTCGTAAGTTCTTACTTAAATTGAAACGTAAAGTCCACACCTGAGGCTTAGTAACTACTAGCTAGTTTGTAACTAACTCTTTACTTTATTCCGTTGCACCATTCGTTCGTAAGGCAAAACGTAGCTAGTAGGTCGTAAACTCTCCGTAAAGTAATGCGTTGACGCATAGTAATGACGTCTATTTTTTAAGCCAATCACAAGCCTTCTTATAGGTAAACAGGAAATAGTCTGAACAGCGCAGAATTTCAAACTCATTCCTGACTGAAAGTTTAAAAAAGACGTTGAATATCATGTTGAATATCAGCCGCGATCATGTCCGTTATCCGCATTATTCCCTCTCTTTTAAAGCGCAAACGAGCAAATATGTCGACATCATCATAAATATCCAAAGGATGATGTCGGTCTCGTAAAACTCGTTCGACGAATTTGCGGTTCTTCATTATCAATTACGAGCTCATCGATGTAATCTAATCTGGCTGCCCTCTCATTCCAACCGTTATTCATGGGCAGAGCTGCCGTAAATATTTAGGTGGAACGTAGAGTTACATGTTTAAACTAAGTTTAATGGTGCAACAGAAAAATATTTAGTAGTGCGTAAGTTGTAACTTAGAGCCCATTTCGCGTCAAACTAGGCTACGTTGTAATCTTACGCACAGCTGGGTGCAACCGGCCCCTGTTGATGATGGAGGTGTTGTGGCGAGAGTCTCTGGCGGCCGAGAACGCGGTGGGGTTGAGTACATTACCTTCGGCATTTGTAGAACAAAATAAAGAAATTGTACAGGAAAATCTGAGATTGAATGACTGTGAATTGGATATGGAAGTTGAATCTACTTCACTCAATTAAAAGAAGAAAGAGTCGAAATGATAAAATCAGTAAG
The DNA here is from genome assembly GCA_030378365.1 of Hybognathus amarus. Lineage (NCBI taxonomy): Eukaryota > Metazoa > Chordata > Actinopteri > Cypriniformes > Leuciscidae > Hybognathus > Hybognathus amarus. The sequence goes on from JAQIUQ010006430.1 coordinate 26,543, forward strand.
CAAGTTAAAAAAAGTGACGCTGCTGAAGATGAAGTCATAGCTTCGGATGATGATGATTCTGATTCTAGTGTTTCTGTGTGTTCAGAGTTTTCTGCTTGTTCCCAAAATGAAGCAGGAAATGTTCTGTACAAAGCTGAAGACATTAGTAGTTTTCCTTCAGGAAACGAAGGGGCTGAAAGGCGTGCAGATTGAAGATTATTTTCCTAATCGTGCACAATTTGTGAAAGACACAAGATATTTGATAAAGGAAGGGGCTTTCTCAGATCTTGAAGTGTACCATTTACGGAAGTTTGAAAACAAGTTAAAAAAAACAAATTCCTAGTAGAGATGAGAAGAATGCCATGGTATAAATCTCTAAGCTTGGTTTTTTTTACCTTATGCACACTCTCTGTTTTTTTCCATCTTAGTTTCTTGTTGAACCAAAATAAAACTATGAGTCAGCTAAAAATCGGAACTCTCAATTTAAATGGAGCTAGAGAAGTTCGTAAGAGGATGATGTTGTGTGAATTTATAAATCAGAAGTCTGTTGATGTCATGTTTATACAAGAAATGCACAGTGATCATAGAAATGAGGTGGATTGGAAAAGAGGGAGTCAATTTTCTTAGTCATAAATTCTCTATTAGTGGAGGTGTTGCAATTTTATTTAGTAAAAATATGACTCCAATATCTTATTGAATTTGTTGAAATTGAAGGTCGTTTTTTAAAGGTATTGTTAAATTTGAAAAAATTGTTATGGTTTTTTAAAATATTTATGCTCCTAATAGTGGAGTGGAAAGAGTTTTGTTCTTAAATGTTAATCAACACTACTCTGAAAGGCCTAAATACTGATGATTTTTTAGTTTTAGGTGGAGATTTTAACTGTACTGAGAGTGATAAAATGGATCGAAATCATTTAGAACCACATGTTGCATCTCAAAGAGTTCTCAAGCAAATCATTCAAACTTTTGATCTTTGTGATATTTGGAGAAGTATGCATAAACAATAAAGGCAATACACATGGGTTCATTGTAAAGATAATTCATTGTCTTTAGCACGTCTTGATCGGTTTTATAGCTTTAAGCATCAGTTCAATATTTTTAAATCTTGTCAAATTAATCCACAGTGCGGTTCTCTGTTCTGTCCTAGTTAGCCATGTGAAGTCAAGAAGTGCCTATTGGCATTTAAATACGTCTTTGCTTGATGATAAACATTTTAAAGATTCTTTTACTTTTTTCTGGGATGTTTTTAAACAACAAAAGCACTTATATAGTTCTTTACAGCAATGGTGGGATTGCGGTAAAATACACATTAAAAACTTTTGCCAGCAATACACTCTTAATGTTACAAGAGAAATAACTAGATCATTGAAGATTTTAGAGACTGAGATACTTGATTTGTGCAGTTTGTCTGAATCTACAGGCAAAAAAGAACATATGGAAGCTCTGACATCAAAGAAAACTTTATTTGCAAACCTGTTGGACATTAAGGCACAGGGAGCGCTGGTTCGCTCACGTTTCCAGAAAGTCACACAAATGGATGCACCTTCCAAATTTTTCTTCAGTATGGAGAAAAAGAACAGTCAAAGCAGAATTATTCATTCTTTGGTCTCTGATACAGGACAGGAATTAACTGAAGCTTCTGAGATAAGAGAAGTTGCTGTACAGTTTTATAAAAAATTATATACAGCTGATTTGATAAATGAAAAGATGAATAGTAGTATTTTTTTTGAAGGTCTGCCAAAGCTTGATGAAGAGAGCAATGAAAGTTTGCAAAAACCTTTGACAGAGCAAGAGCTTTACATAGCAATGATGAGTATGGAGAACGGGAAATCCCCGGGATCGATGGGTTACCCATTGAATTTTATAAAACTTTCTGGCCCATTTTAAGAGAAGATCTCTTATTAGTGTTTGATGAAAGTCTTATTAATGGGTTTCTCCCTCTCAGTTGCAGAAGGGCAGTTATCACTTTATTGCCCAAAAAAGGTGATCTTCAAAATATAAAAAATTGGAGGCCTGTTTCTCTCCTGTGCTCCGAATACAAAATCCTGTCCAAAACTTTGGCTACAAGATTGAGTAAAATTATAGGGAAGGTGATACACTACGATCAAACATATTGTGTACCAAACAGATCAATTTTTGATAATATAACTCTAATCAGAGATGTTTTAGAAGTTTCAAAGTTGTTTGGTATAAATATTGGTCTTATTTCTTTGGACCAAGAGAAAGCATTTGATCGGGTTGAACACCTGTATTTGTGGAATACTTTGCAAGCTTTTGGGTTCAATTCAGGTTTTATTGACATGATCAGAACAATGTATTGTGAAATTGAGAGTGTGATCAAAATTAATGGTAGTTTGTGTGCCCCCTTTACTGTACAGAGAGGGGTTAGACAAGGCTGTGCCATGTCTGGCCTATTACATGTGCTGACTATAGAACCATTGCTTTTTATGTTACGGAATAGGTTAAAGGGTCTAACATTGCCACAGTGTAATAATGCTTTTTATTTATCTGCATATGCTGATGACGTTATTGTTTTTATAAATGATAGCAATGATGTTGAAGTGTTAAAAGAAGTTGTTAATGATTTTAAAGCGATTTCTTCAGCAACTGTAAATTGGGGGAAAAGTGATGCTTTATTGATTGGAAAATGGCAAGGAGGGAATACCACTCTGCCAGGAGGCTTATTATGGCAAAAAGATGGGTTAAAATATCTTGGTGTGTTCTTAGGCAATGAAGTTTTCATGCAGAAAAACTGGGAAGGAATGGCAGATAAAGTAACAGGACGTTTGAAAAAATGGAAATGGCATAGATGGCTTCTTCGCTCTGGCATAGACTTGCATGCGTTGATCCTCCTGTTGGTCTCCTACCGAAAATTCAAGCTGAAACTGTGAACTTCTTTTGGGACCATTTGCACTGGATCCCTCAAAGTGTTTTGTTCCTGGCGAAAGAAGATGGAGGCCAAGGTCTAGTGCATTTGGCTAGTAGATGTGCTGCTTATCGTCTTCAGTTTGTGCAGAAGTGTATGCTGGGATCTGAAAGACTGGTGTGGAGACCAGTGGCACAATGCATTTTACGCAGAATAAGTGGACTTGGCCTGGACAATGTGTTGTTTTTAATGGATTCTAAAAAATTGCCTGCTTTTTATAAAAGTCTTTTTAAAATATGGAGTCTGTTTAAACCTCAATGGACGGAACCATCAATGTCATTGTACTGGTTACTGGAAGAGCCCATTGTGTGTGGAGCACGTCTTGATGTATCTGGAGATGAAATACCGGGTCTGAAACATTTGTTGTACAGAAGTGGATCTCTACAGTTGAAACACATTATAAACAATGCAGGTCCTGAATTTAAAGATGTAGAAGCAGTTTCAGCCTTTTTAAAGGTAAAATCTGAGCGATATGTTAAACGTTTTTTAGATAAACTAAAGGGGGCTTTGAATGTACAAGAAAGAATTTTACTTGATGAGTACAATAGGAAATGTATATTTCCAGACTGTGAAGATTTTTTTCCAGATATAAGTATTGTACCTGATCTTGTTTCATTTAACAATATTAATCCTTGGATGAAAAAGGAAATTGATGTGCAAATGGATTTTTTTAAAGCTAAAGGGAAAGCATTGTATAGAAGTCTTGTCAAAGTGATAAATATAAAAAGGTTAAAGAATAGAAGTGATACTGTATGGAGAGACACGTTAGAGATTACTGAAACAACAAAACCAGTGTGGAGGATTCTGTACAAACTCCCCTTACCTAAAAGAGTTGGTGATCTTCAGTGGAGGATACTCCATGGGGCTATTGCAGTTCATTCTTTTGTGGCAATGTTGAACCCAAATGTAAGTGAGAAGTGTCCTTTTTGCAATGAAAGGGAGACTGTGTTTCATTGTTTTATGTTTTGTAACAGACTTTCTTTTTTGTTTAGGCTTTTAGAGATTCTTTTTGAATCGTTTGAGGTGTGTTTTACAAAGCAGGATTTTATACGTGGTTGTATGTACACTATTAAGAAAAAATACAAATGTCAATTGCTTAATTTCATTGTTGGTATTTCAAAATTTGCTATTTATGTAACTAGGAGAAATACAATTGAACAGAAAGGGGAACAAGAACTTATATCAGCTTTTAAAAAAATGGTAAAATCATCGACTTGTAATTGAGTTTAATTTTTATAAACTAATGAGTACATTGAGTATTTTTGAAATTGAGTGGTGCTGTAATAATGTGCTATGTTCATTAGTTGATAATGAACTGGTTATTTCAGAAGTGTTGATGTGAGAGTTTTTCTTTTAGAATGTGAAAATATGTGACCTTTTTTGTGAATGGTTTTTATAGTCATATTTTTGTAATAAAGGATTGTCAAAATTCAAAAAAATTCCCTCTCTCTCTCTCTCTCTCTCTGCACACACTGCAGCTGTGTGATATCTGTGCCACAACAGCAAACTGAAGATGAACTCGGTCTAGTGTGACATGCTAAGAAACTTTATTTTCATTCAAAAATGTTTTCTTTTATGTAAATAAAAAATAAATCAGGTTTTCATGTTCAAACAGAAGATGTTCTCAAGATCCCAAATCAGCACAAGATGTCAGCGTCATATTGGGACACTGGCAGCTTCACTATTCTCCAATGGAAGAGAGTAAAGGAGCGTCTATATATTTTCCAGTCTATGGTATGGGGTTACAGCGACTCCTCCTGCAGGTTACATCGTTACGTGGCAACACATGACTGTCATTATGAATGAGTCATTTAATTATTCACTCAACCAATTTGTTCAAAAGCACTCAGAATTCATTCAGAGTGAAATCAGTGGCCCTGTCCTAAATGGCACACTTCGCACTTGTGGACTTAAAATTGTTGCCCCGTGCACGTGTCTGTTAAGTGTTAAGTCCAGTTTTCGATCCAATGGCTGGGTAAATATAGGACAGAACACATGTTTGGTTACTTTTACCCAGCAAAATGGGTTGTTTATTTAAACCAGCATAAATTAATGTTTGTTTACGGATTGACTTGAATCCTTTAAACATTTTTAAAACTCCACACAAACACTGGTTTGCATGATAATTTCTTTATTTCCGATCATACTGTATTTTATTTAGTTTTTAAGACATATTGCCAACATTTCAGCTCCAGCCGTTGGGTTACATTTTTTAATTACATTTTTAACCCTAATGTTTGGGTTTGTCCATAGTTTACCCAAAGTTGGGTTAAAACAACCCAGCATTTCTTAGAGTGTATAAAATTATAAAATATACAGAATGATAGCATATTTATATATAAAATACAATGTACACAAACCTGTATTTTACTGAAGACATCAGCCAATTTGCCAGAGCTGCACTGCTCTCTCCTGACGAGGTCACAAAAAGCCTGTGATAAATAACTCAACCCTTGGGTTGTTACGCTGACCCAGGATCTGTGTTACACAAAAACTACCCAAACACTGGGTTGTTACGTCTGACACAGGATCTGCGTAACACAAAAACTACCCAAACACTGGGTTGTTACGTTCTGACCCAGGATCTGGTGTAACACAAAAACTACCCAAACACTGGGTTGTTACGTCTGACACAGGATCTGGGTAACACAAAAACTACCCAAACACTGGGTTGTTACGTCTGACCCAGGATCTGGGTAACACAAAAACTACCCAAACACTGGGTTGTTACGTCTGACCCAGGATCTGGGTTACACAAAAACTACCCAAACACTGGGTTGTTGCGTACTGACCCAGGATCTGGGTAACACAAAAACTACCCAAACACTGGGTTGTTACGTCTGACACAGGATCAGGGTTACACAAAAACTACCCAAACACTGGGTTGTTACGTCTGACACAGGATCAGGGTTACACAAAAACTACCCAAACACTGGGTTGTTACGTCTGACTCAGGATCTGGGTTACACAAAAACTACCCAAACACTGGGTTGTTACGTCTGACACAGGATCTGGGTTACACAAAAACTACCCAAACACTGGGTTGTTACGTCTGACTCAGGATCTGCGTAACACAAAAACTACCCAAACACTGGGTTGTTACGTCTGACACAGGATCTGGGTTACACAAAAACTACCCAAACACTGGGTTGTTACGTCTGACACAGGATCTGCATAACACAAAAACTACCCAAACACTGGGTTGTTACGTCTGACCCAGGATCTGCGTAACACAAAAACTACCCAAACACTGGGTTGTTACGTCTGACTCAGGATCTGGGTTACACAAAAACTACCCAAACACTGGGTTGTTACGTCTGACCCAGGATCAGGGTAACACAAAAACTACCCAAACACTGGGTTGTTACGTCTGACACAGGATCTGGGTTACACAAAAACTACCCAAACACTGGGTTGTTACGTCTGACACACGATCTGGGTTACACAAAAACTACCCAAACACTGGGTTGTTACGTCTGACTCAGGATCTGCGTAACACAAAAACTACCCAAACACTGGGTTGTTACGTCTGACACAGGATCTGGGTTACACAAAAACTACCCAAACACTGGGTTGTTACGTCTGACTCAGGATCTGGGTTACACAAAAATTACCCAAACACTGGGTTGTTACGTCTGACTCAGGATCTGGGTTACACAAAACTACCCAAACACTGGGTTGTTACGTCTGACACAGGATCTGGGTTACACAAAAATTACCCAAACACTGGGTTGTTACGTCTGACTACAAGGATCTGCGTAACACAAAAACTACCCAAACACTGGGTTGTTACGTCTGACACAGGATCTGGGTTACACAAAAACTACCCAAACACTGGGTTGTTACGTCTGACACAGGATCTGCGGTAACACAAAAACTACCCAAACACTGGGTTGTTACATCTGACCCAGGATCTGCGTAACACAAAAACTACCCAAACACTGGGTTGTTACTGTCTGACTCAGGATCTGGGTTACACAAAAACTACCCAAACACTGGGTTGTTACGTCTGACCCAGGATCAGGGTAACACAAAAACTACCCAAACACTGGGTTGTTACTGTCTGACACAGGATCTGGGTAACACAAAAACTACCCAAACACTGGGTTGTTACGTCTGACACAGGATCTGGGTTACACAAAAACTACCCAAACACTGGGTTGTTTACGTCTGACCCAGGATCTGCGTAACACAAAAACTACCCAAACACTGGGTTGTTACCGTCTGACTCAGGATCTGGGTTACACAAAAACTACCCATACACTGGGTTGTTACGTCTGACACAGGATCTGGGTTACACAAAAACTACCCAAACACTGGGTTGTTACGTCTGACTCAGGATCTGGGTTACACAAAAACTACCCAAACACTGGGTTGTTACGTCTGACACAGGATCTGGGTTACACAAAAACTACCCAAACACTGGGTTGTTACGTCTGACTCAGGATCTGCGTAACACAAAAACTACCCAAACACTGGGTTGTTACGTGCTGACACAGGATCTGGGTTACACAAAAACTACCCAAACACTGGGTTGTTACGTCTGACTCAGGATCTGGGTTACACAAAAACTACCCAAACACTGGGTTGTTACGTCTGACCCAGGATCTGGGTTACACAAAAACTACCCAAACACTGGGTTGTTATCGTCTGACACAGGATCTGGGTTACACAAAAACTACCCAAACACTGGGTTGTTACGTCTGACACACGATCTGGGTTACACAAAAACTACCCAAACACTGGGTTGTTATCGTCTGACCCAGGATCTGCGGTAACACAAAAACTACCCAAACACTGGGTTGTTACGTCTGACACAGGATCTGGGTTACACAAAAACTACCCAAACACTGGGTTGTTACGTCTGACTCAGGATCTGGGTTACACAAAAACTACCCAAACACTGGGTTGTTACGTCTGACTCAGGATCTGGGTTACACAAAAACTACCCAAACACTGGGTTGTTACGTCTGACACAGGATCTGGGTTACACAAAAATTACCCAAACACTGGGTTGTTACGTCTGACTCAGGATCTGCGTAACACAAAAACTACCCAAACACTGGGTTGTTACGTCTGACACAGGATCTGGGTTACACAAAAACTACCCAAACACTGGGTTGTTACGATTCTGACACAGGATCTGCGTAACACAAAAACTACCCAAACACTGGGTTGTTACATCTGACCCAGGATCTGCGTAACACAAAAACTACCCAAACACTGGGTTGTTAGTGCTGACTCAGGATCTGGGTTACACAAAAACTACCCAAACACTGGGTTGTTACGTCTGACCCAGGATCAGGGTAACACAAAAACTACCCAAACACTGGGTTGTTACGTCTGACACAGGATCTGGGTAACACAAAAACTACCCAAACACTGGGTTGTTACGATCTGACACAGGATCTGGGTTACACAAAAACTACCCAAACACTGGGTTGTTGACGTCTGACCCAGGATCTGCGTAACACAAAAACTACCCAAACACTGGGTTGTTACGTCTGACTCAGGATCTGGGTTACACAAAAACTACCCATACACTGGGTTGTTACTGTCTGACACAGGATCTGGGTTACACAAAAACTACCCAAACACTGGGTTGTTACGTCTGACTCAGGATCTGGGTTACACAAAAACTACCCAAACACTGGGTTGTTACGTCTGACACAGGATCTGGGTTACACAAAAACTACCCAAACACTGGGTTGTTACCGTCTGACTCAGGATCTGCGTAACACAAAAACTACCCAAACACTGGGTTGTTACCGTCTGACACAGGATCTGGGTTACACAAAAACTACCCAAACACTGGGTTGTTAGCTGTCTGACACAGGATCTGCGTAACACAAAAACTACCCAAACACTGGGTTGTTACGTCTGACCCAGGATCTGTGTAACACAAAAACTACCCAAACACTGGGTTGTTACGTCTGACTCAGGATCTGGGTTACACAAAAACTACCCAAACACTGGGTTGTTACGTGCTGACCCAGGATCAGGGTAACACAAAAACTACCCAAACACTGGGTTGTTACGTCTGACCCAGGATTAGGGTAACACAAAAACTACTCAAACACTGGGTTGTTATGTCTGACACAGGATCTGGGTTACACAAAAACTACCCAAACACTGGGTTGTTACGTCTGACACAGGATCTGGGTTACACAAAAACTACCCAAACACTGGGTTGTTACGTCTGACACAGGATCTGGGTTACACAAAAACTACCCAAACACTGGGTTGTTAAGTTTGACCCCCCCCCCCCTTTCTGTTGGCAGTGCAAACACAGACTGACAATATTGTGTCTGAAAATGTAAGTTACTCTGTATATTAACTACTTGTTTTGAATATGGCAGGGTTTTATGTATATTTATTTATATATCATTTAAAAAAACATAAAAAATTAGGATTTTTACAAGAGACCGGCATAAATGTCAGGGCTTCCTGAGAAAGCTTCGGTCAGTGGTAACAAACAGTTTCCATTCTCGACTGTTTTCTGCACTTGATTAAAGTGGTGAGCGTTTAAAAATACTGTGTCATTTCAAGCAGACCTCAACCTGTGCTGAACCATAAAAGCACATAACCCAAGGCCTCGCTGTGAATCCTGTTCGACGCGTTAACGGCTGCGTTTCATATGAGAAACTGTATAGCGCTCAGGACGTGACCTGAGAGTTTACGAGCAGACCTGTTGCTGCGCAGCGATTGATAGTGTCACAGCAGTGTGTGTCAGCATCAGGCCAGTGTGTGTCTGACCCGTGGCATACTCTCAGCCCTCGTTTTATTGGAGGATTCCATTCACTGGCCCCCCAATCTCCCCTGCCGTAGGAGTTCTGTGATTAAAGTGTATAAAAGCAGGGTGTCTCCACTAAAGCGGCGTGATTTACTGAGCTGTCACCTCCGCACTGGCCAACCGGCCCAACTGAAGAACTAATGAAAATCAAACAAGACGGAGAGGGAACACAAGGCCAGTGTGTGTGTGTGTGTGTGTGCTGGGCTCTCCATGATCCTGTTTGTTTATTTACATAATTGTGAATTTACATTTCGTAATTCCGACATTATTTTTACTTGCATTTCTGGATAAAATTATTGACGGGCAGCAAAGAGCCGAAGCCGCTCACGCTGGTTATTTAAGCAACACTAAGTAAGATTTTTTTTACCTTAAAATAATGTTTTTAAAATGGTTTCAGTGGTTCATCAAGTCGACTCGTGACACGGTGAAATGCACTTCTGCCACCGCTTTGCGTTCCTTTATCTGATATATCCACGCTATGTAAGATTAGGTTGTGTTTCTGTAGTCCGAATTAGACAGAAGAAAACTACAAATTTGACTTGCTTTATGGCAAGCGTTACAATTGCCGATAGGATGAGCGAACTTAACACAGTCTCATCCCAATTCGTCATAAAACTGACGTTTTGGGACGTCTTTTGACCATTCGTCAATATACGACTTTTTAGGGCCCCCTTAAACGTCTGGGCAGATGATCGATCCCGGGTCGTCATACAACTGACACTTTACCTTTAATGTCAGTTAGGTGACGAGTTGGGTTTAGGGTTAGGTTTAGGTCTGGGTAGAGTTAGGATCCCATAACGTCATCTACCGACGTTTAAGGGGGCCCTGAAAAGTCGTATATTGACGAATGGTCAAAAGACGTCCCAAAACGTCAGTTATATGACGAATTGGGATGAGACTGCGCTGGCGAACTCGACAGTAGACTACAACTACATGTACTGATACCTGAGCAGCCGGGTCGCTATTGATTTGACGTCATGATTCCAAAGGATGCGGTGGGCTAAATGATTCAGTGACAGCGGTAATAGACAATTCCACTTCCAACCTGTAGGGCGACCGCAGAGGAAAAGCTACTTGCTGTTGCTTTAAAGCTCACACACACCAGAGATGTGATGCAGATGTGTGAGTGTGTGTGTTTGCTTCTGGTCTTGCTGTATGTGGAGTGAGTGCTGTTGGAAGTGAGAATAGACAGACAAGGTTTTTTTCTGGTGACGTTCAGAATGGCCGGAAAAACTAAAATAAATATGACCATAAAAGTTTTCTAAATGGCATGTTTAACTAGTTCAACACCTTCAAAAAATTTCAATAAAAATACTGTTGGAATTTTAATCAAAAGAAACCATGACTACCATTTTATATGAGCATTCAAGCTCAAAGTCACTTAAATATGGACACCTGTATCATATAGAACACAACCATAAAAAGTTCATTGCGATTTTTCTCTCACAATTGCGAGTTATAAAGTCAGAATTACATGATATAAAGTCGCAATTGTGTCCCTTATAAAGAGGGATAAGTCAGTCTTCTTTACTTTTTTATCTCAAAATTGCGAGATATAAAGTTTTAATTGCGAGTTTATTTTCTCGAAGTCTGACTTCATGTCACACACTTCTGTAAAATAAAGTTTATAGAGAGACTTAAAGGGCTACTTCACTGCTGACTTGTGCTACATGACTAGAAAAAAACAGAAAAAAGGCTGTTTCCTTTTGCCAAATGAAAACTTCAACACCCATGATGCCATCTAAGGCCACGCCCACCAGTCAAAAACTGGCTTTAGAAGGAAATACCCCTAATGGTACGTTCACACCGTACGTGAATAGCGCGTCAGGCGCGAATTATTTCAATGTTAAGTCAATGCAAAGACGCGTTACGCGCTGAAAATTCCTGCGTCAAGTTTGCGTGAATTGAGCGTCTGGCGTGTGAGCGCGAGTGACTTAGATAGTGCCATTTGTGCATTCACGCGTTTGACGTGAATTCACGTCTGCCACCCGAAGTCTGAAAAATCTGAACTTTGGCGTGAATTCGCGCCGCGTTAACCAATCAGGAGCCTAGCTGCTTGCTCACGTGGTGAAGTGTCTGGATGCTTCAATAAATTATTTTGTATATGACTAAATACATGGTGGGATTAATGCACAACAAAGCAATATTTTATCACTTAAAACATTATTTCTATATATGAGACATGTTCATTTTGTATTGAATGTTATTCATTCCATATCTAGATTATATTAAATATTATTATAGATGTAACAATCAACATAATATGTGCATACGTTCGTGTCTGGACATGAGAGAGAAAAAAATCACATGCGAATTTGACGCGTGATTCGCGTCCGGTGTGAACGTAGCATTAGCAAACTGTTTTTGCTGACTATGGGCGAAGCTTACATGAATATTCATGAGTTTTAAAGCGACTGAAATATTAGTGCATGCTCTTTTGGCTTACAGAAAGATCATTCGCCTGTGTTTTAGCTCTAAACGAAGTTAACTGTTATTGAGGCACAATATTGTGTTTGGTACGATTACAGTCAATGTAAGTAAACTGTCAGTATGTTTCTCAGGAGTTTTGCACTGCTGGTTTAAGTATTTTTGTTATTTGTTTTAATTTAAAATTGCAGAAATGTTTATTGCCATAATGATAATAACTATAAACTCAGCAGTGAACTTGCTTTACAGTGAGAAATGAAGACTCTCATCAGGTATTAATAACATTTTAACATTTTTTCCTCTTTTAAAAGGTTTGTTCTTGGTTTCTGTCCCTGTTTGGAATATAGATTGTAATTTCCTATTTTGCAGAAGCACTTGTGATCAGGAGAGACTTGCATTTCTTGCGTTGTACAGGTACGTTTCCAAAATTGCACATGTATGAAAGCATGTTAATGTACTTTAAATATATATGCTATTATTATGCAAATGTGCATGATGAATTATGCATGTGATAACCTATATAATGTACAATATCACCTGACTGTTTTCCGAAGAACGACTTGAGCTTGGCTCCTGTCAAATCAATATCCCTTCACACCAAAGCACACTCTTTATTTTGCACATGACATTTTAATAACACAGATGTGTCATCAGTGTCATGTTGTTCTGTATTTTAGATTGAATGTGTCAGGCTGGTGTCACTGGGATTGCATGAGCAGATTTAGAGGAATATTTCAAGACCTTGTGTAAAGCGTGTTTAATTCAAGTATTTATGTCTTTTATCATACGAGTTCTGCACATTTGTAAATAAAACTTCTACACGGAATCTTTTGTAATTCAAAATAAAACTACTCTCATGATTGACTTTTATCAAGCGCTACGTAGGCGTACGATCAGACTCAGTGTTTATAAAGCAAAAATACAAAGACTAAAGGTGACGATACACAGGGCAACTTTTTTAACAATGAAAAAGCTCAAAAAGTTGAGTTTAGTCTTTGTGTGTTCACACTGTAAACACTGGGTCTGTTCTTACGCCCACGTCACGCTTGACCTTTCACCCTGATCACGATGTGTGTCGCATCACAGCGAGAGCGAGACAAGCATTAGTGGTTAAAGTGTATAAATGTGTGTTTTGTTGTAAATGTCGCTGGTTTGTCTAGATCAGACTCTTATTCCTCGGCTGGATCGTGTCGAGACTTTGAAGCTGAAACTCACATCTGACCTTCGACCCGTTGGACCCCACTGCAGACACTATATGGAGAAATCCTGGAGTGTGTTCCTCAAAAACCTTCATTTCTTTTCCACTGAAGAAAGAAACACATGGACATCTCAGATAACGAGGGAGAGTAAACTATCAGGAAATGTTAATTCGAATGCTTTAATCTCGCCTCATGATTCAGAAGCCACAGATGTGTGTGTTGCGTCTGGCTAAACTGGCTCTCGTGTAACACATCGATGGAAGTCCGTTAAACGGCTGTTATTAAGAGCTTATGAGTGTCTGTCAATTATCTGTGCCATTAACTCAATAATCCAGCGCTGAAGTTTAACAATGAAGGCAGCAGCTCATTTCACCTCACACTGAAGAACACTTAAACTACATTTAATTTCCTCTCCATGTAATGAAGTGGTTCTGGTCGTTTGCACCTCTGCCTCCTGCACAAAGATGATTCATTCGTTAATAAGGAACATTAAATGTATAAATGTACTAATCCCCTTGGAAACCCAGCATGTGAAGAAGCTCTTTGCACGATAATTGTGATATTAATGGCGCTGATCCGCTGCGCTCGCGTGGCCGCTGATGGAAGTGACTGGTCTACGAGTGCTTTGGGGATCCTGCTTTATGTGGTTAAGTTTAATAAAGACTCGTTCCAGATTCGTCATGTGTTTAATCGGGGAAACTTCACTAATCTCCACAAATGGACAACATTTCAAGAGAAAATCCATGCAGAAACAGATCCGAAAGTTGTCTTTCCGCTGAAGTTTGCGGACATCGCTGACAATGCAAAGCGTAATTAAAATGCTTCATATCATCAGTTTAACCTCCCTGAAATATCGAACATTATGGCTAAAAGAAATTATGATTAAATTACTGTATATTGGCAATTTATTAAAATGAAAAGCATCAATGGCATGTATAAACGCAAACAGTTCAAATCTACCTTCATAATAGTGGCTCTTAAAGTGTGTTTTTATCAGATATTACTCACATATGATGATGGTGCATGTTAAAGTGGAAGAAGAGTTCACAAAAATATGAAATATGTAAAAAATATGTAGATTTGCTAAATAAGATTCATCATAAAAGCAGTGGTGAAGTGTGTGTGTGTGTGTTTATACAACTTTTAACTGTTTCTTTGACAATTGTTTCTTTAATTGCAGATAGCTTGTGAAGTTCTTCATTTGTAAGTGCCTTTGGATAAAGTGTCTCTTAATGAAAAATTTTTTATGTGATTTCTGGAGATATTCAGAACTAAAAAACGCCAAACTCTCCCTTGTTATTAAGAAACATATCACTCGCTGTGTCATTGCATGCATTAGTTTCTGGCCCGAACTCACATCATCATCCTCTTAATTTATTTAATCCATAAAATCTAGTGTTGTTGGTATAAATAAATGTATTTTGTTTTATTACACAATATTGAATAATATCTTTAACCAGATAAAGTTCACTCAAAAAAATATTTTTACCTCTTGTTCTTTTTTATTAATTAAAATAATTATAATAATAATAATAATAATTAAAATAACACATACTGAAACATTTTAACTTAATAATTAACGCATTTAACACAACCTTGTCACTTATAAATCCCTAACATATATTTCAAGATGAAACGTACTTGTTAGAAAACTACACTGAATAATGTTTGTAGCAACAATAATGCTTTGCAAGGGACTTCATTAGGAATGTATATACATTTAGGGATTAAAGTGTTAGTTTATGTTTTTCAGTAAATGGAAAGATGATATTAGTTAATGTTAGTGTTTGTTAATGTTCAGTTAATGTTTCTGATCAGTATTCACTATAAACGTCATGAGTAATATTTATTGATTCTGTGTAAAAAGTGGTGTTAATTTAATTTGAACTCAAGTATTTCTCTTTCATTGGAAGCAACCAGAGTCAAGTTATAGCTAAAATTATAATGTTGCAGGACTAAAATTAAACTTGGTTAGCCTGACAAAATTTTATCTAGTAGGAAAGATACACTTTTAATACATCTTAAAAAATGTAACATTACACCAAATCATTTCAAACTAATTCGATTTTGTTGAAAATTGTATAATTCAGATTCGTGGGAAAATTTGCCGTAATTGAATCGAGTTTGTTCAACAGCTTATTGTTTGAGTGTGGATTTTTTGTTGAGTAGATGGATTTACAGGAGAGAAGAATTACAGTAGTGACCATATCTTCTCCCATAATTTGCTGTTTACAGTAACAAACTGTATAAACATTTTACAGTATCTTACAGTAAATATATCAGTATAAACTCCAGCGAGTGCTTGTGGTGTGAACTCCTGCTCACTGTAATCAGTCCTGCGTTCGAGTGACCCTGGCCTGAAGATGCGAGGTGTGTGTGTGTGTGTGTGCGCGCCTGTGTTTCAGCAGCATTGGCACTGATGTCTTCCGTCTGTTGCAGGACTTTAGAGAGCAATCAGTCGGCGACCGCGATCTTGTTTGCAGTTCCTCCATGCCTGTCATTAGCAGAGCGCTCCTGCTGTAACTCGCGGGACGCACAGATGCCCGTCTGCCCCGCATTAGCAGATGCTGGCCCGGCTCCGGCTGCACTCCGCCTGGGAAACTGTGATTATGGGGCTTGATTGCCCGTGTCTGTGATGACGATAAGAAGCCGGCGTCGTGTGCCAAGCCGTTTCAACGCATGAGGGGAAAAGAAAAGTGCGAGGAGAAATTAATGGCGCTTCAAAAACTTGTGCTTTTTATATTGACCTCCATACGGAGCCGTTTGCTGCAATCGGTGGCATATGCTCCTGAACTCCCATTACCCAACGGATCGAGCTCATTACGCTCGCAAATTAATGAAATGATGGAAGCGTACTATAGTTGTGCATT
The DNA here is from genome assembly GCA_030378365.1 of Hybognathus amarus. NCBI lineage: Eukaryota > Metazoa > Chordata > Actinopteri > Cypriniformes > Leuciscidae > Hybognathus > Hybognathus amarus. Next base: position 42,737 of record JAQIUQ010006430.1, read on the forward strand.
TCAGATTCCATGAGCGTTCTGTGCTTTTTAGGGTCCTGTTTTTGGTTTGTTTAGATTTCTTTGGTCCGTGACACGTTTCCAGAGCAAGAACCCCTGAGGATTAGCGATTCACATTGTCACATAAAAATAAAGAACAGCTACAAGCAACAGCACAAATAAATACAATAGAGCAAAGATATGATTAAAATTAAAGCTGCAAACAACATTTAGAGGGGTTCAAGCATTTAAGGCCTTTAAGTACATAAGAATTAAAGACATTGCGATTTATTTAGCAGGCACTTGACCACTGACATCATAGATGGAAAAGACTATTTACAGCCAACACAGGCAGTTTACCATAGGAAATATATACGGCTTTAAAGATTTTTGACAGCTAGAGCCATCTACGGTCTGATTTTGCATGCTTGTTTACTATGTTATGATACATATATGCTCACCAATATTTGTGAAGTTCTGAGTTTTCCTTTAGGATTTATAGGTTTGCGACTGTATTTTGCCACGCCCCTTTTCTAAATGACCCTGTTACAGCGAACCAAATACAAAAGTTCAACTTTCTTCGATAATTGTTGATCTAGAGAGTCCAGAAAATTGCCCTAGACTGGTCTGGTTCCGAATTGGGTGAAAAAACAGGGACTAGTGTGCAAAAGTAGGGTTTGGACAAAATTCAACATAGCAGAGCATTTTGTAAAACATCAAATTTTGTAAAACATCATTGCATATTTGATTATAAATTAAAATCCTTATTAAAATCACAAAAGATATTAAATCCAGAGCTGTGAGTGATTTCCTTGTCTTTTGTTGTTTGATTAACGTTAAAAACACAGACGGCAGGAATATTAGCTTACTGTCACTTTAAAACATAATGCACAGATTGGGAAATCGAAAATATAATGAATAATTCATAGGAAGTACAATATTTAAACAAGTTAATGTTAAATATTCAGGAACTGTATGTACAAGAGGCAATGGATGAATACGCTGGAGTTGGATTCATTAATGGGTTAGAGAATCTGTGTCTGAGGGAAAGTTTCACTCGTTTGTGTTTTGGAGATGCTTGTAAATATCAGCATCATCATATACAGCATGTCTAAAGGATCAGATGATGTCACAGAATTATGTTTCATTTGTCGTTTGGCAGTAATATTGAGTATTTTCTCACATGCACACATCTGCTTAATCTGCACAGCAACATCAGCATGTCATGTGATCTGAATAAGAGCGGCAAAAACTGAGGAACTTGAGTTGGTTATGTTTGGATCCATATACTCAATAAATATATTTTAGTTGGACAGAAGCTAAAATGTTAAATAAATGAAGATCAGTCAAATATATATTTTTTGGCTTTTTACAACTTTGATTTCATCATTAACAAAAGATAAAATAGCTATAATATGAGAGTAGTATTTCCCCCTATAGTCAATCATGTATCCCTTAAAACTTACATTTAATCACCACAATATAAAAAAATGTTTCCTTGAAAAAAAACAAAACGTTAATATCGTGAATGTAACTCGACACCCTTGCCTCATTTAGTTTGCGCAGTTCTATGAATATGCAAATGAGCCCCGCCTCCACTCACTCACTCACTCACTCACTCAGAGATCCACTGGTTGACGATCACACGTTGATCTGATTGGTTACAAGGTGGTTTGTGACTCAGTAATGCTGTCCACTTATCAACTTACACACTGGTGTGTGTTAAAGCGGGTTAAACACACACACACACATAAACAACATTAAAAGCTGGATTCAGCACCAACTTTGAAAGACATTTATTGTGGTCTTTTTTAAAACAGATGCAAACAAATAAACCCGCACTGTCAAACTCAAATACTATTGAAACAAAACTGTTAGTTGCTTTTAGACAAACTGAACAAAAACAAAAAGGCTTAAACCAGACACCATGATAAAAAGTGCAGGTTAAATAATAAAGGAGCGCCTGTTTGACTTCGGTCTCTGTGCGTAGTGTGTGTGTGGACTCTGAGAGCCGCAGCGCTGCATCTGTGTGTGAGATCTGAGGCTTGTTTGTCTTGTGTGTGTGTGTGAGATCTGAGGCCGACTGCAGGTAAGACTGCGCCTGCGGTGGTCGGATGGTTTCTGCCTCAGCCCTCGCTCAAGGCAAACCTGCGCTCGCTCCCAGAAGCCCCGCGCTCGCCGGACAGCGCTCTTTCTTCTCTCTCTCGCTCGCCTCCTCGAGGCATTCAGCTGCAGCTCGCGCGATCAGAACGGATAAGCTGTTTGGCAGACGCCTGAGGACGGGCAGGAGCTTCAGGAGCGGATCTGACAGGTGAAAGGCCACCGCTGGCTCTCTGACCGAGCGCTCATGGCGACGGCCGCTGGGTGCAGGAGGACGCTGCTCTGCATGTAGCGTGGAGGCTAGCAGAGCGCAGAACAGGGCAAACTGACCCCATTACCAGCCGGGTGGAGTTAAAGGGACAGGTCACCCCAAAACTAGAGGATGCCACACTTAAACAAATGGTCCAATAGCCTCTATGCACGATCGCTCCCGGGTTTGCCTCAGCACGCCCAGTTACTTCCGGTGCTGCCGCGTCGAGTCTGTGGTCAGAAGCCGATTTTGCAGTTCAGGTGTAGATAGTGTCAAATTACACTTGCTGTTTATAAAAACGTCCTGCGGTTAACGTGAATGATGTTAACAACACTGTGTGGCAGTTAGCTGTCACACAAGAGTGAAAAAGAGAAGTCATTTAAATGATATATATGTCAAGCTACATCAACAACCTTTGAGGGTTAGTATTCTCTCATATGGTACGAAATTCGACTAGCAAATGCAGCGTTTCTAAAGTGGTTGCCTGCGTTTCTGAGAAAATGGATTTTATTCAAGTTTTGCCTCTATACACTTGGCCTGCAGAACGCACTTCACAAAGTAGAGACGCCGACTGAGATTCTTACAGACACACGTCATCAAGGTTCCTGCATAGAGGCTATTGAAATCAAAAACATAATGGGTTTGCTATGACGGAAACACACTCAAAGAGCTGCTGAGAGACTGGAGTTAATGTGAAAACGCCTGTAAAGCGAACGATTAGCAGTCGATCAACGATTATCAACTAAAGTTTGGACTTCGAATACCAAAGATCCAAAGATCCAGGGATCCGTGGATATTGACATTCGTTGATATAAGCCTGATTTTGATGCCGGGGAAATACGTGAAGCAAATTTATTTACCAACTTTTATTAAAAATGTAAATGGTTATACCAAATTATAATCACTAGGTTCTCAATCACTTCAGTGATTCAATCTAAAGTAATGGTGCACTATGTGTGGAATTACTAATGAGATGATTATTAGTGAATAATGGATTAATTGTCCAATGAAAGACTGATGCAGAGCCAAAGCCAACATTCAATCTACAGCTTTATCTGAGCTCTCGAAGTGTGTATGGACCTTTATCTGAGCTCTCGAAGTGTGTATGGACCTTTATCTGAGCTCTTGAAGTGTGTATGGACCTTTATCTGAGCTCTCGAAGTGTGTATGGACCTTTATCTGAGCTTCTCAAAGTGTGTATGGACCTTTATCTGAGCTCTCGAAGTGTGTATGGACCTTTATCTGAGCTCTCTGAAGTGTGTATGGACCTTTATCTGAGCTCTCAAAGTGTGTATGGACCTTTATCTGAGCTCTTGAAGTGTGTATGGACCCTTCTGTATTTCTGCTGTTCAGGATAAGTCGGCACAGTTCAATAGTTCTACACATCAAATATCATTTTTGTGTGCCAGATTTATGACACTAGTAATTGTGAAAACGTCGTCACAGTCTGTTGAAAGAGTCTGTGACGTCTCTAGTGAAGGTGAGAGTTCTGGTGATGTCATCATTCTCCTCCTCGGTCACATGACGTCTAGGGCTCAGGTGATTGGCTCATGTGATCAGACCGGTGTGCTCTGTGATCTCAGAGATGCTCGCGGTGAGTAAACGGACTAACACAGTCCTGTAATCTCTGATCGGAGGATTCCCAGCACATTATTCTCTCCACTGAACGCCTCACGGCGCAGGCGAGATGGAATCTGAGAAACGCATTGTTATCAGCACACATGTCAGCGATGTCATTTTGATGTACGACATGAACGGAAACTGATTGTTTGCATGATTAACAACGGCCCCTTTTGTCCTTTGGCCGAGAATCAAAACGACACACACACACACACACACAGTAGTACATGTGTACATTACATACTCGGCTGGCCACGTTGGCCGTCGGCGCTCTTGCTCGGTCTCGGTCAGAAAGCCGTCCCTCATTCTGTCCCCTGTGCAGGACCTGAACACACACACACACACACACAGTCACCCTGCATCTGCCTGCTGATTAATCACGACCCGCTCCTTCCTGACCAGCCCTGTGTGTGTTTATCTACAGTAAACCGTCGCCAGTCACGCTTGACCCAGAACTATCAGCGGCGGCCGAGCATGAACACAGGAGATGTGTGGTGAGGGAGTGGGCCTGGGATCAGGATCAGGCGGGTTATCCTCTCCTCCGTCATGAGAAGCAAAACCACTGACCTCGTCTGTCCAGACACACACACCACCGCTGACAACAGACTGCAGGAAACTGTCTCGTCTGTTTAACCTCGGATTTAAAGTCCCCTGTGGTGTAAATCCAGCTTTTAATGTTGTTTATGTGTGTATGTGTGTTTTTAATATGCTTTAAGACAAACCATGTGTAAATTCATTAGTCGACAGCATTACTGAGTATTTTCTCCTTAAAGGTACAATATGTAAGGATTTAAAATATCCAAAAACCACATGCACAGTTTCAACTGTGTACTTCCATTCTTCTAAATGTCTCCAAGAATCACAGTTTTAAATAATGGCTCGTCCCCAACTTGTCACCTGTCACTGACGTAATATCTGCGTAATCCCTGATCTTGTACCGACCAGAGTAACCATGGGCAACAGACGTGGACAACTGCGTTATGTCTCAGCGGCGCGCTCACGCTGTTGTTGTTTCGTTCAAACATTATGGACCATGGCAAGCAGACTTTGGGACAATGCCTTAAAATATCTTGAATGTAACTCGAACACCCTTGCCTCATGTAGTATGCACGGTTTTATGAATATACAAATGAGCCCCGCCTCCACTCACTCACTCACTCTGGTGGACAATCACACGTTGATCTGATTGGTTACAAGGTGGTTTGTGACGTCAGAAACACCAGCGATTTCACAGCGTGTTTTTGAGACTGTCTTTGGTTCACTGCAGTTTTAAGGAGGAAATACTCAGCAATGCTGAACACTTATCAACTTACACATGGTGTGTGTTAAAGCGGATTAAACACACCACATACACACATAAACTACTATTTTACAATATAATTATTGGTGTAAGAGCTTTCTCACAGAGAGCACACACCTTTCAGTGCTTCAGATCTTATCAGTGAGGCAAAGTGACATAATTTCCTGTATCTTACATAGTTGATAATTCCACCAATATCAAGGCAAAGTACAGTATGGTAACAAAACTGATGCAATATTAATGGACACACATTTTGATAAAAAAAATGATGTTGTAAATATTAGAAAATTGACTATTTAGGGTGTTTTTGTAAATAAAATGAAATGCTAGCAAAAGAAAAAGTAAAATTTCACAAATTTTTCACAATGAAATGGACAACACAAAGAAATCACAATTTTTCAGCTTTAAAAGACACTTTACATGAAAAGTTTATGTTGTTATGGCCTGTGACATCTCTGTTCGAGAACATAAGACATAAAAGCTGATTTATGTGCAATAACAAGCTCATTTCTTGTCTTGAGATGGTTTGAAGGTAATTCGGACATACTACATTCACCATGTTGTAATTATCATGTGATCTACCATTCTCAAATCCTCTCCCATGGCATCATGGGAAAGTAAAGTGTGAACACTTCAAGAACCTCACCAGAAGTAGTAGGTCATCCCTGTTCCCTCTGAGGATCAGGGGATTGTACACACACACAGCTCATACTGAGTTTATACTCATCCACTAAACCTCACTCCCATTCGGGTCACGGCACCAAATATAACTAAACCTACTGGACCTGGTCGAGGCGGGTTCAAACCCCGGTCTCCAGCGCCGGGAAATGGGCAAGCTAAAAGGACGCTAAAGAGCGCAGCAGCTAACTCCACTTGTGATCAGGGGGAGTGAGGTTTACACACACACATAAGCTCTTTTTCGCGTACCATTTAAGTAGGGAAGTATGCGATTTCGGACTTACAATGAAAACTAAACAAGACAGAAACTCTACACGACCATGACACTTACCGTAAGAGCTACTTCTTCCTGATTTAATCCATATCAGCTGGTTTTGATCTAAATGTGCCGTATGTGAGACAGCTAGTGGTTGAAAATGGGTACTGCAGTCACCAGACTGCAACGCTCACAGGTTGCCAGATTGTGGAGACGGAACAGGAGCGACCGCAAGTGACAATGAAAGCCAAGGCACTTACGCACTATTGGCTGAACTGGCAGTGGGCGGAGTAACACGGAACAAAAACAAAAACAGACTGAAAACATGGCAACCACATTTTCAAAGTAAAATAACTGGCTGTAGAAGTGTGGCACGAGAAACCTGATAAGATGTGTTTTAAACAGCATTAATAAGCACCTGCGAGGACGTAAACTACACTGTAAATATGATGAAAGAGCATATTCTGTTCACCTTGACGGATTATCTTCTGAAGAACACGTCAGGTCGTGAACAGATTCACGCGCTGGATGTGGATGTTTATTCATAAGCAGAAGCTTCGGAAGTCCCTGAAGGCGTTTTTTAAAGGCACGTCTCTGCTGAGGTTTGTGCTTCATGTGAGTTTCAGCTGAGCAGCGAATGCTTCACCGGCGCCGGAACTCGCCCCGCCGCACAGGTGCGAGCCCTTCGGCTCGGAGACAGCTTGTCTCGGGGCTGTGACCCTGTGATCTCTCACACACACACATGCACTCTGTCCGAGCACAGGAGGTCCTGGCGGTGTGATGGACACGACCAGTTAGCCACAAACAAAAACAAATGCCAAAATTGTTTTGCCCTGGCCAAATGTTCCCATTAAGTTACTGAAAATATTATTCCGCAAGGTACCTTGAATGGTCAAATTTTATCGGCCTGTTTGCATGACACCGTTTTCGACAGAAGCAGCGCAGCGTTGTGCGCGCTTTGGCCATTCGACGTGCACGATATAACCAGCGCTTCTATGGGATTGCTGAAACGTCTAACTTTCTGAAAAATGGGTTAAAAAGTGGACATTTCTGAACATGTGCGTAGGCGATCAAAAGCGCCAGAATATTAAAAGGCAATACGAGCCACGTCATGTAGCACATGCGTATTCCCCGTAGTTCAGTCTGGGAGTGTTTGATAAGCCACATCTTACTCGGCCTCGGCAGCAGAACACAGCGCTTTTTTCAGCCGTTTTCAGCGGATCCAGTGCTAAATGGGATCATGGTTACAACTGTTTGCTCGTGTGTGCGGAGGGAAACTAGAAGGAAAATATCTACTGCTTAGGAGCATGTCGTTGTCGTTGTAACGTCGCCTTAACCTCTTTTTTGCGTACAGCGCACTCATTTTTGAGAGAATTTTCTGGGAAATTCTTTCAGGTTTTCATTTGTGAAGACGATAGCTCTATTTGTATCAGTCGCTGACAAACTTTATGAGAACGTCAATCTATGTAAAAGCTCCTCTGAATCATACGTTGTTACATTCAAAAATGTCGAAACATTCAGAACGTTCCATTAATGGTGATGTATTAATATAATGTTCAGGCCAGAAGAGCAACATATGGCCAGCATGATCGATATACACGCGATGTGGCCCAGGACATGGCCGAACATGTTGCAGTCTGGGGAAGACCTTTGAATTGAAACATCACACTCAGTGTTTACTGCTCTATAACTTCACATAACTTGTGTCCATGTTAGAATGTTATTGAATATTTTAGCTACTTTAATGAATTAACTCCACGACGCGAAGCAGCCTTACTGAAACACTGTCATGAAGTGAGCTGTTTGAATATTCCAAACGCACACAGAAATCTGAACATTTACATCACTGTGGATTACCTGGAAAGTAAATCCAGATTAACCCGATGTTATCAACAAAAGTGCTAAAAGAATGTGCTATGTAACCAACTTTATCAGAAGTGCCAAAGAATATCTTCAATAGCGTTAATGAGAGATGGAATATGTCAAGGAATGGTTAACACCGATAGGCAAGACATTTAATTGCAATGAACGCAACATTCCATGAGAGTTCGGATGGTATTCAGAGGTTGACAAGGTGGATCCAAGCGAGTTAACTCTGGAGCAGATGAGTATGATGTGAAATAACCTTGGCACAGATGAACATATCACACCAGTCGGTACGCTGACATCGTGACCACAGTACTTATGTTATAGTAATGCTGCTTACTACATAAACTTCTCATCTGACTAGAATCGTTAAATGCATGCGGAATCTGCCAGCTAACCGGTGACTCACTGGCACTGGAACGTGTCCCACGACCAGTCCAACAACACGAACTGAGAAGCTCCCCGAGCTTTTCTTCTCTACCTTTGTAGATAACAGTTTACTGACTGAAATTTAAGTGATGAAAGATGTTTAGTCGGACTTTAACTTTAAGATCCTTTTCTTGTAGGTGCAACCGTTTCTTTAAAACCTTTTTAAGTTGTAACTGTAGAATCTCAATGCTCTTAACTCAGTGTCTGAAGTCGGGTGAACTTGATGCTATTTGGACATTGGTAGTTAGTAATAACATGTTATGACTGGATAACATTACACTGCCACAGGTCAAAAACTGGAAACAGAGAATCAGCGTTAACAATGTTTATACAGAAACATTTTCAAAAGCATTTTGAAGGCAAATAAAATGTAATTTCAATTACATTTTTAGAATTTCTCTTAAAGAATTTCCGTAACACTTTATTTTATGTTACTCATAAACAATACACTGAAATTACAATGTACGTTTCTGTAATTATAGTGTACATCAGTGTAGGTATAAAGAGAACAATATGTTAAGTTTGGGGTAGTAAAGGGGAAGCAAGCAGATACAAGCAATTATTCTATTAGTTAAAATAATAGGTTCCTATTCTGTTAATATATTCCAGTTGAAAAATTGTAACGTCTGTTGTTTATAAAATGTATCACATCTCTGCCAAATATGTTCTTGTGCAATGTTACAGGCAATTTTGACATCTGTGGGTTAAAAATTAAACACACACACACACACACACATAAATGTATTGGCTTTCTTACTAGATTACTAAATGTTAAGTCAAAATAATTTGCTTTTGCTATGAGTTTAATTTAGACCGTACCATTAATTACCTTATCCCATTGCAATGACACTTAAATGTCAGGTCAAATATACTGAGTAATTAAACTTTTTTTTTTACAGTTGTTTTTTTTTGACAACAGTACCTTCTCTTGTAATTACAGCGCAAATAGTGTTGTTTCGCTATTGCTACATAGTAGGTAGCGTTTGTTACTCCCTTGTTCTGTGTAGTTCAGGCTATATGGACTGTAAATTAAAGTGGTGCTGTTACCCCTTTATTACCCAGAACTTGACATATTGTTCCCTCACACTACACGAGAAGTACACTATAATTAGAGAAATGTACACCGTAAAGTTCAGTGTACTTACACAGTTGTTTGCGGGGTTGAAAGTAAAGTGTTACCATAACATTTCCATAAGTTGATTAGAGTGTAACGTGCTTTTAATGTGTGAGCAGAATACAGCCACATTAACTCAGAAATGAAAGGGTTTTGCTGATTTAAGGTTTGTGGTGCACAGCCGTTTGTTTCTCTGGGACATGGCTCCTGCTGTGTACTCATTGTCACTGGACACAGGGGAATATGCCACCTCATAGCATTTCTGGCAGATATGCAAATGCGACGAGCCCTAATTTGGTCCTTCTCTGCCGCCGTCCCAGTCTCCACTTCCCATGAAAAACCTGACTCGAAGAAGTTCCTGAGAAGGAAAAAATGTCTTTCTTGTGGGAGAAATGAATGAGCTGAGACAAGCCAGTCTGTGAATGGATGGGAGGCCAGACTGGATGTGGGAGTTCCCGAAGTGGTGGCACCTTCAGCGATGAAAGCCTCATATGAACAGTGATTGAACATACGCCATGGAAAACAGATTTCCGTAAGCGATCAGGAAGAGGAAGAAGTTTGGGAAGAGAACTGGCAACTGCAACATGCTCCTTGTTGCTTTTTCAGCAAAGGTGCCAATTTACATTCTGATTGGAAAACGCAGTTGAAACAAGGTGAAAACGTTATTGCATTGTTAAAAGATCTGCAATGTGATATGCACCAGTGAGGTGCTAATGATTCCCTGTGATTTCAGAGCTTGGGATTTATCGAGCTATCTGGTGTGCTACATGACCCTTCAGAAAGCACTCCAAGAATGTGGATTCTGTGTCATGAGCCAATCAGAGTCCTCCCCCAGGCACCACGCTGACGTTCACGTCCTGAGAGTGCTAACAGCCTGGACCTGTCTCCGATTTCAGCACTGCCCCTCCCAGCCCAGCATGAAGAACGTCCAGCTCACAGTCAGTCATCGTCACAGAGCCTCCAAACAGGAAAAGACCCTAAACCCAGTCTCTGGCTTTGCTGCCCTTCCAAGCCAGTCCTCACCTGAAAAGACTGCAGCCTCTCTGTCCTTGTTCTGATGTTCCCAGGGACCCGCTCCACTGCGTTCTCGTCGTCTCTGTGCCCCTGATATCTGCCCGTGAGTCCGTCCAGCATTATGGATGTCTCTGTAGAGGGAGAGGCAAGAATCCCTGAACTGTGTTGGTCCCTCTGACCACTGCACTGTCGCAAGGTACTCTACCATCCTGGAATCGTTCCTGCCGGCTCTCGACCAGCCCATAGACGGTCTCGGAAAAGTCTGAGTAGAGAAGGATGCCCAGCACTGGGATGAATCCCTGCCAGCGTATCGCTACTCAACAATCACCTCCTGAGCACCTGAAAGCCTTGCCAACCCTTGCCTTGACTTTAACAAAGAAAGTTCTATGTTCATCACTTACCTCTGTTTCCAAGTTTACTGACAATCTGATGATCAAGACACAGTTATGATTATTATCAGTGTTGGAAAAGCACGGAGACACACCAGTGAAGGTGTGATTAACGCGTGTTCAATCTGCCGTCTGTGGCTGATTTACTGAAGCTAACGTATGGAAAGGTGTTGGTGCAGAAGATGCAGACGTACACAGACTGGTCAAAGAATTGGTTCACTATTAGACGCACACGGCAAATTCACGCTTTTAAGGTTCAACAAACTTGCATTCGATGTGAGTTCACCGACAATCACAACCACACTGGATCGGATTGACGATGCACTTTTTCAGTCCCGGAAGAGTATGACTTTCGACTAATGAACGCCATGCTTGAATCCAGAATCAGCTCTTTCTCTCAGTGTCTGAAGCGCTTGAATCGAGGATTCTCCAAGCCGCTCTCCCAGAAGCGCTCGGCTGATTTGGTCAGAGTCCGAAGACGCCCTAGTATCATATTCCATGACCTCTGCTCGGGATCACAGGCTGACACAATTTTAACAGTGACGATGGCGCGACTTACTGATCTAACCCCAGGACAGACATCTTCTCGACATCTTGGACTAACACAACCTTCTCCCAGTCTCCGATACATTACAGTGTCTGCAGTGGTCAAAGCATAAGCCAACTGTTCAGCCCAAATGCAAGACCACACACGGCTGGCATTATGCAACTAGTAACCAGACCCATCGACAGGTCCATCAGAGGAATCGACTGAAGTACCTGAGGACTCTAACGACTCGTTTCAGTTCAGAATCACTTCTCATCTGCACTTTGACCTTTCAGAATGTTATTACACATAAAAGGGAATATTCAAAAACGCATAATGCACTTTAAAACCAGATTCAGAAACTGAAGCGCACTTTCTCAAAACACGCTTTGAAAATCGCTGGTGTTTTTGACGTCACAAACGACCTCTGAAACCAATCAGATCAACGTGTGATCGTCAACCAGTGGATCTCTGAGTGAGTGGAGGCGGGGCTCATTTGCATATTCATACAGCCACACATACTAAATGAGGCAAGGGTGTCGAGTTACATTCAGAATATTTAAGGCATGAAGACATTTTTTCTAGTGTAAACATTAAATATGTAACTTTGGTGATCAAAAATGAGTTTTAAGGGATAAATAATTCGACTGACGGTGAAATTTTAAATGCGATGTGTATTTTACTGTAAATGTTCCCCATATCTAAATGCATTTTGCTTTAAATGTGATTTAAAGCGAAATTTAAAGCAGGACTGAACCGGCTGTTCGGCTCTATGATGAATTCTCCTAATTCTGAAAAGTTTTTGCACTTCGACACTTTTCAAAACCTCAGTGCATTTTTTATCAGCATCATGTGTTGTTCTCTTTTGGTGGGCTGTACGGCTTCATTTATTTTGTATTTTCAGGAAAAGTTTTGATACCAGTTCACTTGGAGCCCAATCCGATACACAGTATATTGAGAGCTGTCAGTCGACTGTGCAAGGGTTATGAAACTCATATGACATGAATCAGGTCAAAAGGTGTACTTGACAGTTATCCTGTATGAGTTATGCAGATAGATGCATTTAAAGGCAGGAACAGCTTTTGTGAAGTGATGTGTTTTCTGTTCACAGTCCAGCACAAGTCACGAATGCTCCTGAAATGGTGTCATTATGATTTTCAAGCCTCACTTTTAGGTTTCTGAAACCATTTTTCTCTCCATGGCAACTGAACTGATATGTATTGCAAGTTTCACAGCAAGAAATATGACAGAGGATTCATTTTTTAAGAACTTTCCCTTCAGCGTTTTTTCAGCAACACAAAAGCACTTATAGCTTAAACGTCAAAATAAACTTGTGTTTACATAATATATATGTGTGTGTTGTACAGTGTATAGTTATTTTGTATATATAAATACACACACACACACATGCATGCAAAATAATTATACACAGTGCACACACATCATGTAAACACAAACTTTTGATTTTCGATGTGATTAATCATGTGTAATCAGCCCTAATCATATAGTTATTGGTGCATGCTAAAATCAACTAAAAATACATTTAGTTTAAATGAGAAGTGTGCAGAACAGTTAATGTATCTGTCATGTTTTTCACCCCTGATGAGTTTCAGTCCGTTTTATGAAATTATGAAAATATGTCCTGAGGTGACTGACAGTGTTCTAAGCCGTTACCCGCTGAAGAGTGCGGTCACATGTCTCCTCAACCCGTCAGTAATGCGTCTCTATAGCACATTGTCTTTATTGTGCAATTTATACGTGAAATTGAGTTTTTATGTGCATACTGTATGATATGCATGGGTAGGTTTCAGGTTTGCATTTGTATTACATGCAATAAAGTGTGTATCGTATGCGCTCAATAAAGTGTGTCTCTTATGCATGTAAAAACTAATTTTTGCATATAAATTGCACAATAAACACAATGCGTGCTTTACAATGTGTTGGATTTTTTAATTAATCTAACCCGAATCTTCACGAGCCAACGTTAATTTCGAATTTAAATGATTAAAATATGTTTAATTCGTACTAATTCGTAACAACCTCACTCATACGAATTAGTAGAAATTAGACACTTTTTAATCATTCGTCAAATTTTGTACGAATTGGACGTAACATAGTGTTGATTAATCATAACTGATTTTTTTTCTTGCAGGAACATCATCTGATTTTGAATCTTCAATATTTCTGAACCCTTTGGTGGAAAACTCATGACTTTGAGTGTGTGAGCGTATAAATAACAAAAAGGGGAAATGAAGACAGATGTCTGGGTTTTGAAGACTTGTCAATGAAGTAATCGATAAAACAGAGTTTGCTTCTATCTAGTAACAGAAGGGTTTGCCTATGAAGAACCAATCAAATTGTAGGAAAATTATGTAATATATCATGTCATTTTTCGCTTTTGTTATTTCTTTTGCGGGTTGTCAGTGGAACAATTTCTTTAGCGAAACACTGGAGACCTTATTCCTAACTGATGAGTGTCCGATGGGGGCGAGACGCTCATTTGGCTCTTTGTGGGACTCTTTTGGCGGAGTTAGATTGCGGTCAGTTAACTATAATTCTTGGGCATTTTATTCATGCGGTCAAGAATAAGAATAGTTAAGTGTTCAACCCGTGCGCTCAGAGGTAAACTCAACTGACTATAATATTCACAGGTATCAAGGACACTCGTTTCAACCTAAGTCAGGTAAGTAGGCGAAAATCTACCACAAGAGACGCATTTTCATGAGATCAGACGAGTCTCTGTTCTGCATGTGTGTCTTATCCGGGTCTCATGCGTTCTTCTTCCGGCAGAAATAGCTCAGGTCTCTTGTCTGCATGCGTGTTCTGATTGCGGGTCTCACGCGTTCTTCTTCCGGCAGAAATAGCTCAGGTCTCTGTCTGCATGCGTGTCTGATCCGGGTCTCATGCGTTCTTCTTCCGGCTAGAAATAGCTCAGGTCTCTGTCTGCATGCGATGTTCTGATCCGGGTCTCACGCGCGTTCTTCTTCCGGCAGAAATAGCTCAGGTCTCTGTCTGCATGCGTGTCTGATCCGGGTCTCATGCGTTCTTCTTCCGGCAGAAATAGCTCAGGTCTCCTGTCTGCATGCGGTGTCCCTACCGGGTCTCATGCGCGTCTTCTTCCGGCTAGAAATAGCCCAGGTCTCTGTCTGCATGCGAGTGTCCCTGATCCGGGGTCTCACCGCGTCTCTTCTTCCGGCCGAGATAGCTCAGGTCTCTGTCTGCATGCGTGTCTGATCCGGGTCTCACGCGTTCTTCTTCCGGCAGAAATAGCTCAGGTCTCTTGTCTGCATGCGGTGTCCTGATCCGGGTCTCATGCGCTCTTCTTCCGGCAGAAATAGCTCAGGTCTCTGTCTGCATGCGGGTCCTGATCCGGGTCTCATGCGTTCTTCTTCCGGCAGTAATAGCTCAGGTCTCTGTCTGCATGCGTGTCTGATCCGGGTCTCACGCGTTCTTCTTCCGGCAGTAATAGCTCAGGTCTCTGTCTGCATGCGTGTCTGATCCGGGGTCTCACGCGCTCTTCTTCCGGCAGAAATAGCTCAGGTCTCTGTCTGCATGCGGGTTCTGACCGGGTCTCACGCGTTCTTCTTCCGGCCGAAATAGCTCAGGTCTCTGTCTGCATGCGTGTCTGATCCGGGTCTCACGCGTTCTTCTTCCGGCAGAAATAGCTCAGGTCTCTGTCTGCATGCGTGTCTGATCCGGGTCTCATGCGTCTTCTTCCGGCAGAAATAGCTCAGGTCTCTGTCTGCATGCGGGTCTGATCGGAGTCTCACATGCGTTCTTCTTCCGGCAGAAATAGCTCAGGTCTCTGTCTGCATGCGTGTCCTGATCCGGGTCTCACGCGTTCTTCTTCCGGCAGTAATAGCTCAGGTCTCTGTCTGCATGCGGGTCTGATCCGGGTCTCATGCGTTCTTCTTCCGGCAGTAATAGCTCAGGTCTCTGTCTGCATGCGTGTCTGATCCGGGTCTCATGCGTTCTTCTTCCGGCAGTAATAGCTCAGGTCTCTGTCTGCATGCGTGTCTGATCCGGGTCTCATGCGTTCTTCTTCCGGCAGAAATAGCTCAGGTCTCTGTCTGCATGCGGGTCTGATCCGGGTCTCACGCGTTCTTCTTCCGGCAGTAATAGCTCAGGTCTCTGTCTGCATGCGTGTCTGATCCGGGTCTCATGCGCTCTTCTTCCGGCAGTAATAGCTCAGGTCTCTGTCTGCATGCGTGTCTGATCCGGGTCTCACGCGTTCTTCTTCCGGCAGTAATAGCTCAGGTCTCTGTCTGCATGCGGTGTCTGATCCGGGTCTCATGCGTTCTTCTTCCGGCAGAAATAGCTCAGGTCTCTGTCTGCATGCGTGTCTGATCCGGGTCTCACGCGTTCTTCTTCCGGCAGAAATAGCTCAGGTCTCTGTCTGCATGCGTGTCTGATCCGGGTCTCATGCGTTCTTCTTCCGGCAGAAATAGCTCAGGTCTCTGTCTGCATGCGTGTGAGGGTCAGAGGTTCGGGTGTTTGTCTGACAGCCTTAAGACCCTGCGCTCAGGAAACAGATGTTGCAGGAGCCGGTGTCATTATCTTCATGTGATGACAGCAGAGGCCAGTATCTGGTAATTACACACCGTCCCCTGAGAGAGGGATGACATGAGGATCACACACTCTCTCTCAGGAGCACAGGGGCGTAATTAAAACCCCAGAAACAGTTGTTAATAGGGCAGAAGATAAAGGTAGCAGCAGCAGGAGGGCTTGTAGATGCCATTCTTCTTCTCTGTCTGTGCCTCCAGATTCACAAAATGTGCCAAAGATCTCACATCCCTGCACTAGCACAAGCACTGAGGGCTTTTAGTGGATAATACGCTAAACAGAGCACTTGGAAATATCAGGGAAGTTTAAAAAATGAGGCATGAAAAATACACTGCAAATTTTCTTTTGGATTTCTTTTGTCTTGTTTTCCATTACAAATATCTAAACATTCTTAAAGGCGTTCATGAAAATCAGATTTTTATATTATGCTTCTTTAGGTTAGGGTAACACTTTATTATAACTGCATGCTATGAATCATTAGTTAAGCATCAGTAAACATCAATTCATCATTTATTTAATGAGCAGTTTTTAAATACAGCTATAAATGCTTTATTCTTGATTTAAAAAACATATCTATAATGTGTTGTTGTAAGCAGTGGGAGTTTACCCAATAAACGCCCACCGCTGTGATTGGCTAATTTCGGTTTATGTACTGATTTTTATTAGCAACACTGAAACCATGATACGCGTTGTGTCTTAATAAGTTTTAAACGCTGTGTCTACACGCTGTGTCTACACTACCCGTAAACACTGTAGTCTCTACTCAATACGTTTTTCTTAATTTCTTTATTTTGCTTCTCCTGAACTTTGAATTAGGAATGTCTAAATTTGTTCTCTGGTTTCCAACACACAGTCCAATGACACACAGGAGTGTGTCAGTGTCAGGAATGGCCCAAAACCTGTGCCAAATCCAATGTGTGTGTGTGTGTGCGTGTGTGTGTGTGTGGATAATTCAGATCAATCCATGCAAATGAGCGGGATTAACACTAGGAAAATATATGTAGGCCTATGTCATCTCCAAGTCTGTATAAAATTGTTATATAAATCCAGAAATGACTGGAAAAGTTGTGGAAACTGGCATGTTTTGGCATGTTGAGAATCAAAGCATTGCATTCATGAATACATTCAGTCATGACTTAAAATTCCCCATAAGCTATGTTTCCATCAACAGTCAATAATGGGGGATGGAAACGCATTTGCCGATAGATTCTGATGTTGCGAACATTAAACCCACGTGACTAATCACTGTTTCAGATTATGGTGTTTTATTTACTGTTGGTTTCTAGGTTACCAATACCACCATCTTCCGCTCTAACAACTTGATGGAACACACCTAATTGCGCACTTTGAGACTGCTACAGTACGACTTAACAGTTACTATGTGGTTGCTAGGAAGTTCTGAGTGGTTGCCAGAGAGTTGCTTGGAGGTTGTTAGGTTGTCCTGAGTCATTGCTGTTCTTCTGAGTGATTGCAAGTGTGTTGCTAGGTTGTTGCTTGGGTATTCAGAGTGGTTGCTAGGTTGTTGCTTGGGTATTCAGAGTGGTTGCCAGGGTGTTGCTATGAGATTGCTCAGGATGTTGTGAGTGGTTGCTTAGGTGTTGATAGGAAGTTGAAGTTCTGAGTGGTTGCTAGGGTGTGTCTTTTGAGTGGTTTCCAGGGGGTTGCTATGTGGTTGATAGGATGTTCTGAGTGATATTTCTGGTCCTGGAGTCTCTATCGAATGCAGCTTAGTGAGTCTGAATCAGGTGTGATTGATTAGGAAGAGATTCGGAAATGTGTAGTGTTGGTGGTCCGCCAGAAACAGGGTTGGGAAACACTGTGCTAAGAGGCTGGCAAGATGTTTTAAGTGGTTGCCAGGGTGTTGATAGGAAGTTGGTTGGATTTAGTGGTTGCTAGGGTGTGTGTTCTGAATGGATTCCAGGGTGTTGCTAAGTGGTTGTTGGGATGTTATGAGTGATTATCAGTGTGTTGCTAGGTGGTTGTTGGGGTGTTCAGACTAGTTACAGTATGTTGTTAGAAGGTTGCTAGGATATTATGAGTGGTTGCCAGGATTCTAAGAGGAGGTTGCTGGGCTGTTTGACTGGTTGCAAGGGTGTTCCAGAAAGGTTTCCCTGTGTGTTGCTGATTGGTTGTTTCGGTGTTATGAGTGGTTACTATGCAGTTTCAAAGATGTTGCCAGTGTGTTGCTAGGTAGTTGATTGAGTGTTCAGAGAGATTGCCAGGGTGTTTGCTAGGAATTTGCCAAGATTTTCTGAGTGATTACCAGAATATTAATATGAAGTTGCTAGGATGTTCTGAGTGGTTGCTAGGATGTGTTTTTGAATGGCTTCCATGGTGTTGCTAAGTGGTTGTTATGAGTGCTAACTGAGACAGTTGCTAGGGTTTTCTGGGTGGTTGCCAGGGTGTTGCTAGGGTCTCCTGAGTCATAGCTCAGGATGTTTTGGGAGATTGCCAGTGTTTTGCTAGATGTTTGCTTGGATGTCCAGAGTGGTTGCCAGGGTGTTGCTAGGATGTTTTGACTGACTGCCAGTGTGTTCTAAATGGTTGATAGGTCTTTATGGTGGTGTTCTTAATGGTTGCCAAGTTTTTGCAAGGTGTTTGTTTTTAGGGTTTCTTGAACTGTTATCAGGCTGTTGCTAAATTGTTTCAAGGGTTTTGTAAGTGGTTGGCAGAGTGTTTCTAGGGTGTCCAAAAAGACTGTTAGGTTCTTGCAAGGTGCTTGATTGGGTTTCCTGGATGGTTTCTAGGGTGTTCTGAGTGGTGCCAATGACCGGGTTGGTTCTGAGTGGTTGTCTTGTGTTGTTTGTGGTTTCTGGGATGTTCAAAGTGGTTTCTATGGTGTTGTTAGGCAGAGAGGTCAGGTGTGCACTTTGTATGGCGAAGGCGCGCATACACGGTTGGTTGGGCTCTGTGCTCTGAAAAGTTACTGAAAAGTTACAGCTAATGTTTTGTCTGGTTGCCAGGGTGTTGCTAGGGTGTTCTGAATACTTGCTAGGGTGTTGCTAGGGTGTTCTGAATAGTTGCCAGGGTGTTGCTAGGGTGTTCTGAATAGTTGCTAGGGTGTTGCTAGGGTGTTCTGAATAGTTGCCAGGGTGTTGCTAGGGTGTTGCTGTGGAATTATGAGTGGTTCCTAGGTGTTTTCATCCTGTCTGGTGTGCACGTCTCTGTGGGTTCATCTGTAGATGTGTCTCGGGTTCCTCCTTCAATGTGCGTCTGTGGTAGCAGCACAAACACACACTTACACACACTTTAACACTCAGTGCTAGAGGTCTGATCACATTACAGGTGAGTCTTTGCAAAATAATCCTTTGCTATTTAAAAGCATAGGTAAGAGGCGTTCAGGGCACAGAATGTGACTGATTTCTTCGAGGATGAGCGGGAATGGCCTGACAGAGAGATGGATGTGTGTGTGTGTGTGTCACGCTGGCTGTCTAATTACCGCTGGAGTCACACGAGTGTGTAGCGAGGCCGATCTTAGCACAGATAATACTAACTTCAGCAGTAAGTGCTGCCTTTCGTCCGCTCGAGAGCACACATGCTGAGCCTGACACACAATACACACCCAGATAAATGGAGGGGTCTTGGCAGGACATATTTTTAGCATTAACTCGCTGACCCAAAAAAATGATGTCCACAAAAGAATGCCCCACCACGCTTGGGAGGAGGATCCATTTCCTTCTTTTTTTTCCCTGCGCGAATCAAAGAAAGAGCCCTAATTATCAGTGACTGTTGTCTAAAGACAGGGACGTGAGTGCATGTGTCTTTAAGCTGAATCACCCGTCCGCTGAGAAAGAGTGAGTTCACCAGCCATGAGTAATGAAACCGTAGATCCCGTTAAGAACAGCAGGTGAGACCATACACGTTTCTGTTCACCAAAGAATCCTGAAAAGTCCAGAAACATACTAACTTTTAATCATAAGTGTTTCTTTACTCATCAGATACTATTCATAGAGTGATTTCTGGGAGGGTCATGTGACACTGAAGACTGGAGTAATGATGATAAATTCAGCTTTGATCACAGGAATAAATTACACTTTACTGTATATTCACATAGAAAAACAGTTGTTTTACATTAGAATAATATTTTAAAATATTTCTTGTATTTTTAATCAAACAAACGCCAGCCTTAGTGAGCAGAAGAGTCTTCGTTTAAAAACATTAAAAATTCTTTAAACTTCTAACCTGGTTGTACACATGGGCCATAGATCCAGTTGCGTTATCAGATTGTGTGTTTGTCCCTAAAGCGGTCGACCTCCTCTCTCGTCTCTACATCGCCTCTGTTTTCATCACTTATTTACTCTTGCGTGAGCTGTAAATATTTCATGCGGGAGAACGGACAGTTTTCCCAGACTCTAATGAGAGCCTGTGGAGCGAGACGTTTGATGCGATCACATCTGATTCTCCAAAGGGTCCAGGGGGTCAAGGATGCAGAGCAGCGGAGGGTCAGAAGCGGGTCAGAACCCAAAGCACACCGTGAGCATCGGGTCAAGAAGATGTAACTGAACCAAGAACACTGC
>JAQIUQ010006433.1:0-18695 GCA_030378365.1 Hybognathus amarus
TGTGAAAGATATTAATAAAAATTATGATGTTAATTCAGCCTGCGCACATTCCAGTATTTACTTCCGGTTTTCGGTCAAAGCCCACAGTAGTCAATTGTCGAGTTTGCGTGATCATTGGTAACTAAACGATGTTCAACATCTGATTCGGATGAACAATCCATTAGAGCTGATATTCTCAGAACACCACACAGAGGTTGGTTTGAAATAATATTCACTAATGATCGTGCGAGAATTCGACAATCGACTACTCTGGGCTTCGATCAAAAACAGTAATAAATACAGGTATGTGAGCTGGCTGAATTAACATAATTTTTAATAATATCTTTCACATCTACTGTGGTCAGATTGACTGTGGTCACTCTTAATAACACCATTCACATGGCTGTGCACTCGTAATGACAAATCAAGGATGTTAAGAGGCTAAAAGCAGGTTTAGAACATGCCCCATTGAAGTCAACAGTGTGCGAATTTTAAAAAGAGGATAACACTGTGTAGGCAATTTTTGTCGTTTTTGTCTGTACTGACAGTACTCCAAATGTACAAAAAATGAGCTCAATGTTAAAATTGACGAAGTTCTCCTTTAACGTGAATCGAAACTGAATGAAAATGAACAAGAGTGCAGTGATTTGTCTTTACTCTGAAACATTCGGCGCGTGTGACTACATATTCATAGAATTACATCTTAACTGGTGTGATTTGACGATCGTTCATTAAACGAAAACGAAATTCATTAAAATAGTTAGCGCGCAACTGTTGAGTTAAAGGCTTGAAGCCTGACTTTAATGAATTCTTGCCTAAAGTATTAATATAAATACAATTAAATTAACATTTTATTACGGACTCAAAAACTTTAAAAGTTTGGTTTTGTTTACTTTTAAGGGTAATTTATAGCCTGGGAAGACCCAGACAACTTCCGGCAAATTTAGATTTGTTCTGAAAGTTAGTCTGGCAAAGATCTAATTTCCAGTCCGCAGAAATCACAGCACCAATCAGAAACGTTGGGGCAGGCTTTACACGATGATGACAGCGCTGGGATTTTCAAGCAGATTTTATAGCCTACATTACAAAGATGAATACCGTCGTCGAACATCACTTGCTCGAATCCGCTATCGCGTCTTTTTTAAGCGATTTGAACATTTCCTTTTTTTGTTAAAAACCAAACAAAGAACACTCTGAGGTGTTTCTTCGCCGGCCGCCGCTCTGCAAACGCCATCTCCTTTATCGCTCTGATTGGTTTTCAGGTCAACCCGCGACGTCCGCTGGTGACGCCCCTCTGGAAATGTTTTTTTCTACGATGCTTTGCCAGACCATAATTCAGTTACTCCTGAGAACGGTCTGGTTTTAACCAGGCTAGGTAATGTACATTTCTCATAGTCTATACATGTTGTCGGATAATTTTGGGAACTTTTAAACTGAAAACAAAACCAAGTATTAAGTAAACTGCACTCAAGCACTCCATCCTCCTCTAGTGTCGACTGTGACAGCACATCGAACCGTGCCCTAGCAAGAAACAAGAATTATGCCCTATTTGAAACCCCATGGTAAAGAACAGGGCAGAGGAAGCAGTCGGATAACATACAACTGGAAATAAGAAATGGTTAAATACACCAAAAATCAATCCACCTTCACATCTTGCATTTGCAACATGAACCCAAAACTTCTAACAAAGAAGAGCTGCCTATCAGATAATCAAATAGATCTTTATTGTAACCTTTTCTCTTCTAAAACCAATGAAACTCCAAACAACAGACATCCAGGAAATGTATTATTCCAGAAGTCTGGAAGGAGAAAAAGAGAGACGGGGGAGGAGGACAGACACATGAAGAAATATAGTTGCAGGCAGTGCCTGGACAAGGTCCAATAAACCCTTACAGGAGCCGTTAAAATTTTGATTACAGGGCCAAATCTGATCTAAAGTCTGTTCCAGCTTTCTTTGTTCTGGCCTTCTGTTTGCTTAAGATTCATCAGTCTCCTCCGCAGCCCACACGGTTACATGCCCAGTGCAACTGCAGAATCTGTCAAGTCTTGACAAGGCGTTTTGGTTACTAACACTGCCTCCCTGCCGCAGACCACGCTTACAGAATATAAGAGAGCCTTTTAAACTTAACAGAGACGGAATGGGAGAACACAACCAAAGGGGACAAAAGAAATCTTAAGTGAGATAGTGTGAACCATAAACACAATATACAACAAAAGAAAACTTGAGCAAGATGTAGCAAGAATTAAAGGTCAACAGTTCAGCTAAAAAATTTAATTAAATCATCATTTACTCACATAATGTTGTTCAAAATCAACATAATGTTCTTTATTCTGTTGAACAAAAAAAAGCAGATGTAAAGCCCTGTACACACCAGGACGAATATCAGTGCTCGTTATTCGTCAGCAGTTTTCAACGTGTTTGTGTTCACACCCAAGCGATTTTCGCTGACGATGAGCCGAGTGAACATGCAAATTCATTCCCTGACATTAGATGGCGCCAATTTGCTCTGCAATACCACTCCATAACAGTTCTCTTTTACCAAGATGTCTGTAGTCCCTGTTGCGTTTGTCATATAGTTCTTTATGTTCTAGCACCAACGAGACCAGCAGCTCTACATTCATCTTGCCTTGCATCTTCCTCGTCTTATTTCTTCCTGGCTCCAAACACGTGAGCAAAAGCGGCAATCTCATTGGTCGGATAGGTTTTTACGCGGCGCGTCAAACAAAAAAACGAACCCGTGGCTTTTTTTTAAAAAATGATGCTTTTACGCGTGTCGGATTTTACGTGTCGGTGTGAACACTCACATTGGCGCCCTTTGTTTAGTCACGAGGCATTAAACGTCGACAAATATCACGCGCAAAATTCATCCCGGTGTGAAAAGGCCTTAAGGCATAGCATTCACTCGCTTTTTCCATTCAATGAATCTTAATTGAGGAACAGGCCAAAATTTGTCATTATTCACTGTTCAACCTCATTTGTGTAATTTAAATAAACACTAATTGCTGTACCATCATTGGATATATACATATGATATATATTTGTAAGAGTCCCCGAAGCCTAAATCTGAATTTGAAAATGCACAAAAAATGAGTAGTGCATTCTACAGAGCCCCTAAAGGGACATTGCTAGAGTTGCAGCGGTCGGGTACAGTACATAAGATCTCACTTATCATGTGAAAAACAGTAAGGACAGATGACTGACAGGACAAAGGTGGAGGACTTGGGTGTGCAACTTATTAAGCGCCAATGACAAATATCGGTAACACTTTACAATAAGGTTCACTTATTAAACATTAGTTAATGTATTAACCAGCCCGTTCTCATTCCAATGCGTCATATACTGGCGCTTTTGACATTTTGTCTATTACGCCAAAGCACATGGCACCCTTTAGCATCAATATACAGATACATATGGGCCAGAAAGCACCTCCTGAGCTGGTCTAACCCTAACCCAGACCTAAACCTACCCATAACCAAACAAAGCTGTGTGCGTGTTATATTGACACTAAATGGTGCCATGTGCGTTGGATTTAGACGAAATTTCAAAAGCGTCACTATATGACGCCCTGAGGATGAGAATGTTATATTAACTAAAATGAACTAACCATGAGCAATACAATTGTTACTGACTATGTTGATCTTTAACAGCTGTTCATTTTTTGTTCATGTCAGTTCACGGTGCATTAGCTAATGTTAACAAGATTTTAATAAAGTATAAATGTTGAAATCAACATTAACAAATATTAACAAATGCTGAAGTATTGTTAATTCTTAGTTAATGTTAACTAATGTAGTTACCTTATGAACCTAATTGTAAAGTGTTATCCAAATATCTTATCTCGTAAAATGTGAGGTACTGCCAATCCCTATACACACAAAAGCAAAATGGAAAGTAACAAGCATGCGTTCAAAAGCAATTCCAATACCCTGCATATTAATGCTCACTGATGCCCGTAAGTTATATACATGAAAATTACCCAACTATGTAATTGGTAGAGAAAGCAAAAGCATTGAAATATTGGTAACACTTCCTTTTACAATACAGTACTTACAGTGTACTTACCTAGAAAGTACTGTCTTATATAAGGTAAGTACCTGGAACAGGGGTAGGTTTAGGGGTAGGTTCAGGGTTAGTACTAGTTATTACCCAGTAATTGTAGTTATTAAAATAAGTACATAGTATTTACATGGGTAACTGGACTGTAAAAGGAAGTGTTACTGAAATATTCTATCACCATGTCCCTTTAAGGGCTCTGTACAACGCGTCATTTCCTTTCCAAACATAGTATATTTGCTTCGGGCACATCTTTAAAATATACTGTTAGTTCCAGCTCTCTGAATCTGATTGGCTGAGAGCCTTTTCCAGCCATGCCATATTCTACTAATATCACACGGAAATGTTTCACAATTTGTATCAGGAGCAAACCCACTGTAATTTTACAAATACCACTGAATATCCTGCTAAACTTGAACATTTTGTTCAATTAAATAAAGCAAGTCAGTCATACAGGTTTGGAAATACATGAGGGTGAATAAACAGTGACAGAACTGACATTTTCAGATGAACTCTCTCTTTAAGAATGTTCTACACCTGCAAATTGTAGTTTTGATAGATATTGGTGCGCATGGCACATGCAGAAAAATTAGTCAAGAGCTTCCAGTACGTCATGTATGTACAAGCTAAAGTGTCTTCGCTGCCTCCACAGCTTTCAGTCTCTATAGGATGAGTGAAAGGCCCCAGTGAGGGGAAGTGTATGTTTGCTCTGTTAAATTGGGCTCTATCTCAGAGGCTCCAATTATGCTGGAGCCGGTACAGTGGGAAAGCCGAGCCATCAGAGGATGAGGCTTCACATCTGCCGGGGCAGAGCAGGCAGAGCTGACGAGAGCATCAGGAACGCTTTAGACAGCACACTCGCGCTCTCTCACTCTCCATCAGCTATTCACCGGCACATGATCAAAGCTCCCCAGCCACCGCTGTGCATCTTAAGAATGCACATTCATTTTAGGGGCGATGGGAGAGACAAGGCAGGGGGAAGAAAACAGAGAGTAAGAATGACAGGGAAAGACCAGAAGATGATGGACGGAGACAAGGCACAGAGAACAAAATAAAAAGGAGTGGGGGTGAAAGAGAAAGAGAGAGAGATGGAATAAAAAGGTAGAGAGCACACACACAAAAAGTGTTGTAAAGTCAACAAGGTGTTCTGGAAATCCAAGGCATACTTACAGGAATATGAGGTAGTGGCACTCGCCCATTAACTTTGGCACTTTCGTGTATCTCACGTCGATGCGGTCTACGATACCTATAAGGTGGGACCCCATCTCTGTAGGGAAAAAAACATAAAAACATGTCAATATACAAAAACACCATTTATGAAATCATTGTCTTCTACATAACACATCTTCATGGTCCAATGGTGGAGTAGAAATAATCTCAAAAAGCAAAACAAAAACATGTCAATTTCCTCCCTGTATGACTTTCTTTCGTCCATGGAAATCAAAGGACTCGATTAAGCACAACGCCTAAGCCAGTGCTGTTGTAGTTATATTATATAGTTATATAATCTAAATATTAGAAAACTTGTTTCAGCTAGCAGCCAATGTGACATTTTCCTTCAGGTTTAAGATGAAGTACTAAAATGACTAAAACAACAAAAAATAATAATAATAATATAACTAAAAAGAACTAACACACACACATATATATATACACATGTATGTGGGTGTGTGTGTATATATACACTCACCGGCCACTTTATTAGGTACACCTGTCCAACTGCTCGTTAACACTTAATTTCTAAGCAGCCAATCACATGGCGGCAACTCAGTGCATTTAGGCATGTAGACATGGTCAAGACAATCTCCTGCAGTTCAAACCGAGCATCAGTATGGGGAAGAAAGGTGATTTGAGTGACTTTGAACGTGGCGTGATTGTTGGTGCCAGAAGGGCTGGTCTGAGTATTTCAGAAACTGCTAATCTACTGGGATTTTCACGCACAACCATCTCTAGGGTTTACAGAGAATGGTCCGAAAAAGAAAAAACATCCAGTGAGCGGCAGTTCTGTGGGCGGAAATGCCTTGTTAATGCCAGAGGTCAGAGGAGAATGGCCAGACTGGTTCGAGCTGATAGAAGGGCAACAGTCACTCAAATAACCACCCGTTACAACCAAGGTGGGCAGAAGAGCATCTCTGAACGCACAGTACGTAGAACTTTGAGGCAGATGGGAAGACCACACCGGGTGCCACTTTGAGGCAGATGGGAAGACCACACCGGGTGCCACTCCTTTCAGCTAAGAACAGGAAACTGAGGCTACAATTTGCACAAGCTCATCGAAATTGGACAATAGAAGATTGGAAAAACGTTGCCTGGTCTGATGAGTCTCGATTTCTGCTGCGACATTCGGATGGTAGGGTCAGAATTTGGCGTCTACAACATGAAAGCATGGATCCATCCTGCCTTGTATCAACGGTTCAGGCTGGTGGTGGTGGTGTCATGGTGTGGGGAATATTTTCTTGGCACTCTTTGGGCCCCTTGGTACCAATTGAGCATCGTTCAACGCCACAGCCTACCTGAGTATTGTTGCTGACCATGTCCATCCCTTTATGACCACAATGTACCCAACTTCTGATGGCTACTTTCAGCAGGATAATGCGCCATGTCATAAAGCTGGAATCATCTCAGACTGGTTTCTTGAACATGACAATGAGTTCGCTGTACTCAAATGGCCTCCACAGTCACCAGATCTCAATCCAATAGAGCATCTTTGGGATGTGGTGGAAACGGGAGATTCGCATCATGGATGTGCAGCCAACAAATCTGCGGCAACTGTGTGATGCCATCATGTCAATATGGACCAAACTCCCTGAGGAATGCTTCCAGCACCTTGTTGAATCTATGCCACGAAGAATTGAGGCAGTTCTGAAGGCAAAAGGGGGTCCAACCCGTTACTAGCATGGGGTACCTAAGAAAGTGGCCGGTGAGTGTGCATACATATATATATATATATATATATATATATATATATATATATATATATATATATATATATACACACATATACATACACACACACACACACACACAATTATTTATATATATACACACACACACACACACATATACATATATATATATATATATATATATATATATATATATATATATAAAATTCAATTATTTATAAAATAATTTATACAATATATAAATTTTATATATATAGATTTATTTATTCATATATATATAAAATTCAATTATTTATAAAATAATTTATACAATATATATAATTTTATATATTTAGATTTATTTATTCATATATATATATATATATATATATATATATATATATATATATTTTTTATGTATGTATGTGTGTGTCAGTATTTTACTTATATTTGTCAATGATAGTTAAATATAACTCTTCACAGTTACTTCATACAGGCCCATTAAATAATATTAATAGACATAACTTTTAAACTTAATAATGTATTGGTAAATGCTGAAAATAACTGTGACTGATAAAAAATGCTTAGTTTAGAAGCATTTGTACTGTTAACTAATGTAAACAACTGGGATCTTATTGTAAAGTGCTCATGCAAAAACTAATAAAATGACAAATGACTAAAAATGAAAATATAAAATGTATATTAATACTAAAATAACACTAGTCTAAGCTGCTTTTTCCTGTTTTTGTTCCTGTTTTTTCCATACAGTGAAAGTAAATGGGGACCATGGCTGTACAAATCTAAATTTCAGTGAACACTTCAGTCTGTTTAAAGCGCTTTAGAAAATAAGACTTCAAACGCCTTAGGAACTTTTTTTTTGCCCTTTGAGGTGTGACAGTCCCTGGTCCCCAATCACTTTCATTGTACAAAACACATTTGGCAAAAAAAAAAAAAAAGCGTATCAGTTCCAAACAACACAGAAAGTCATACAGGTGTGGAATCACATGAGATGGGTAAACAACGACAATTTCATTTTTGAATACAGTAGATCGTTTGACTAATCTCCATAATATGTCAGTTTGCAAAGCTGGCCATTTTGTGATGGTAAGTAAACTTGTGATGAAAAAATGTGCAGCACATCAACTGTGCTTGCTAAATAAAAAATGTTACCTCACTAGCATGTGTGACTTATAAAGAAATGTCAGTTCTACAGGGAACAAAATTACGCTGTTGATTCGCAACAACAAATATGTGCATACAAGACAGTCCTTGTGTGAGAACAGACCTCAGACTGGAAAGCTAAAGTGATTGCAGGTGTTTACGTTTCTGTTGTGGGACTGAAAATGCGAAAGCGTCCTCCTCCTCCCATCTAAACCGAATCCCTGGGGCAGTGGCAGCAACCGCTTCAGAGCAGAGCATGTTTGGGGTCCTTCATTGACACATGCACAGGGAGCTCTTTAATCCCCCGGGTCCTGCTGCGACCCCCCAGCATCTCTGCCTGGCAAACAGCTGATAATGGCCTCTAATCTAGCCCACTTCAGACACATGTTTCTGCCCTGATGTGCCTTTAATGTGTTTTTTTGTATAACATTTGTAGAACAACCATCTCTGAACTCGGCACACTCCCTGTTGCTGCCTCTCCAGCTCGAAACCCTCAGAACGAAAATGTGTCATTCCGCTAAAACGACAGTCTGAAGGTATGGTCACATTCACCATTGTCTGGCCTATTTTTTCGAGGGAAAAATCTAGTAATTTCCGCATGAATTTTCCCATGGGTTCAAGTTGGTCATGTGGTTTTGTTGACCTGGGGTGTGTTTCCCAAACAATGATGTAACTCTCTTCTTAACTACCATAGTACGATGCATCATTGGAGAAACTAACTAACCAGTCACAACTGTTTCCCAAAACCATAGTAACTTTGTTGAATATCATCGTTGGAACCACGTTGGTTAGAACTGTTGTTGATGAGGTCAAGCACTTTACAACACTTAAATTTGATGTCTTATTTTGTCAAAATGATTTAATTTGTATATACACTCTAAGGCAAAAAGAATGGACCAAGCCCAAAATTGCTAAACACTAAGCTTTCAAGTCTTAAACATGGATTATTGGTCAAGAAATTGGTAATAATTTAAGCAAATGCACTATTTTAACAGCCGTTGGCGTCTCAGAAAAACATCAAAGTCAGAATTAAGTTCTGGCAGAAAATGGGAAGTTGATGGAATGAGGAATCACAATGAAGCACATGTTGCATTGTGATGCTCCAGAGAGTTGTCTTAGAAAATCTGGAGAGAAATTCAATAATAAATGAATCTGAAGAACAGTGAAGCATGGAGGAAGAGTGTCGTTGTGTGGGGAGCCTTTTTAACTGCTGGTATTGGTGAGATACTTCACTGTCAGAAGTCATTTAGTGCTGTGAAGTACAGGAGAACACTGCAGAATGGCTCGTTTCCCACAAATCAAAAGTTATGATCTAAAGAGGAATGATCAGATGTTGATTTGAAAGAAAATGCTCCGGCCTAAATGGCAAAGACAACCAAGTGGCTTGAAAACAAGTCCATCTGGCTTATGTTTGGCCTGGTTAGAGTCCAGATTTGAACCCTGTACTGGATATTTGGTCTCAAGGTACTTTATCTACAGTATTTGTGTGACTTGTGCTAATTTCCTGACCAATGAATTGTGATTCAAATCATTAAGACCATTATAAGACCACTAAATATTTTTCCGTTTTGGCGTTGTCCATTTATTTTTTTTGTCCAGGAGTGTATCATTTGAGTGAAAGATACAGAATACACAGCATGTTAGCTTGCTTATTTTACTAAGAACATGATCTGTTTAAAGGAGTAGTTCACTTTAAAAAACTTTTGCTGATAATTTACTCACCCCATGTCATCCAAGATGTCCATGTCTTTCTTCTTCAGTTGAAAAGAAATTAAGGTTTTTGATGAAAACATTCAGGATTTTTCTCCATATAATGGACTTTACTTACAAGGTTCAAGGTCCAAAAGACAGTTTCAGTGCAAAGTGTTCATAGGGCTTTAAACTGATTCCAGATGATGAATAAGGGTCTTATCAAGCGAAACGATCACTCATTTAAAAAAATAATAATAATAATTTAAGTTTAAGCTCAAATGCTTGCCTTGCTCTGTTCTGTCTGACTCTCCTGTTAGAACTCGTTCATCAAAATGAACAAATCTTTTTCTTGAGTCAATTCATTCGTTTCATTCGTTGAATGAACCAAATGACACGAAAAAAGATTTTGTTCATTTTGATAAATGAGTTTGAACAGGAGTCACGCACGCACATCACAGAGAGCAAGGCGACCATTTGAGCTTATAAAACTTAAACTTTGTAATTTGTTTTTTAAATGAGTGATTCGTTTCACTTGATAGGTCCCTTATTCATCGTCTGGAATCGTTTAAAGCCCTTTGAACACTTTGCAGTTTGCACTGAAACTGTCTTTTGGACCTTGAAACTTTGGTTACCAGTAAAGTCCATTATATGGAGAAAAATCCTGGAATGTTTTCATCAAAAACCTTAATTTCTTTTCGACTGAAGAAAGAAAGACATGGACATCTTGGATGACATGGGGTGAGTAAATTATCAGCAAAAGTTTTTTTTTAAAGTGAACTACTCATTTAAGTTTACGTCATATTAACGAGAAACAGGTGAAGAGATGTAATTCCAACCAAAAAATATCCTAATCATTCTTGTATCTGACTCTGAGAAGGCTATTCAATTTATCACGTCTGTTATTATGTTAAATAAAGAATTAAAAACTGAAGAGAATTTCCACATGTCGGCGGAAAATTTCCGAAGAACAGATTATCCTCTAAAGCCATTACAAATGCAGCATTTTGACAGTACTTCTGCACGAGATGAGAACACACTTTTATAATTTCTTGGGTCAAGAAAGTAGTCGGAATTTGCCAATATAGGCGATATGTCCTCCAACCAGTTCTCTCCGTTTGGATACACGTAAATTCACAGTAAGGACGCTTTCCTGTCAAATAGCATATCACATAAGTGAATTTCTAATAAGCCCAAAGAACACTGGTTAATGCGTTTTACATGCTGGGAGAAACCAGGGTAAGAGGCAAAAATATACCCGAGTCGAATCGGTTTAACCAAATTAACCAGTTTTCCGTTATCGGAGTCAAGTTCAGTTTAAGACGGTATAGCAACTTTCTTAATTTAATGGCTTAATATTTCTCTTGTGGAACTATATTAATGATAGTGAAAAGAAATGAATATTCTTGTTAAACAAGTTGTTTTAAGTGTTTGAAGCTTCTTTCAATTTTCACAGATGGCAGATTTGTGATGCGTACGTGAACTAAAGACTGTTATTAGATCTATATAATTTTTGTGATATTATTAATAATATTTTGCAATCATTTTGTTTTCTAGTGTTATTAGTAGGGTGTGTAACGATACACGTATTCATATTGAACCGTTCGGTACAACGGCTTTCGGTTTGACTTTACGGTACACATTTTGGAACTGAACGGTTCTTGCGGTTCATTTTTCCTGCCGACCAACATTTTCGTTATTTCACATGTAGGCGCGTCGCGCGCATGGCAAGCGCGTTCATAACGTAAGAGACGCTGGCGTGACCACAACATTGTCCAACATCAAATGGCAAATATAATGTAAGTGGAACGAAACTGAGCTACTCGGTTATTGTGTGGTTGTCTGGATGATCGGACCGTTTATCAGTTTGGACCAATGCAGCGCAAGTCGATCTTGATCAGCACTGTTACACAGCCAAATCCAGTAAAGAAAACATTTGAATTCACCACTGAAGTAATAACATCGCTGCGAGATCTAGTGAGACAACATTCACATTTCTCCGTTATTAACGGATCAAACAGCGCTGACGTGGAAACCAGGAACAAACATTGTGCCATGAATGAACTATCCAGTGTCCACAGATCAGCAACATCACCAAGGATTTACTGTATAACACTACGATCTGTAAGTGTGGCAGGAATAGTAGGCTATAATGCTTTTAAGTAACATCACGTCTGTTGTATTTTGACATTATCAATACAACTGCTGTCCCTCAAATGTTAATCTGAACTAATCTGAACTACTACACAATATTACATTTCATTTTGTCCAAGGAGCTGTTTTGTTTTATATGCTAGTCATGTAGGCTATAAGTTCCATAAATTGCTCAAAGTAAAAAAAAAAAAATCATACTTTATGATGTTAGTTTTAATAAAAATATAATTTAAAAAAAATTAAATCAAGGAAATTTCTCTGCCATTTCTTTCTTTTTGCTGTAGGCTATTTGAAACGTACCAAACCGAACCGTGACACAAGTGTATTGTATCGAACCGTGAATTTTGTGAACCGTTACACCCATAGTTATTAGTGTCATTAAATGTTTTGTTAATGTGCTATGGACACAAAATGCTGACAAACAACAATGCCATTTTCATCTTGGCTCAAATAACTGTAGCCTTTAAGAATAATGCGCTGGTTAACAAGCAAATCAATTTTGATGTAGGCTGAGTTTTGTAGTTTGTTTTAAAAACATTTTCTTTGAGTCCTCAGCGCATGTCAGATGATGTCGATATGAATTTAGGCAAGGCAAATTAATTCAAGTTCATAATCTTAATTAACAATACTTGCCATATAATAATAATTTAATGGGAAAACAAGCCAATTATCGTATTGATTTCGTCAAAGCCATCAGCTATATATCTGAATATCGTCGATATACAAATACTATTGACAACACTACTTTTCACCCATTAAATTTAGCTAAAATTGTGACTTCAGCTTGACAGGGAATGAGAATTGGTTGCATTAGTGTTTAAAAGTACAATTTCTTAAAAGCTTTCCATTGACTTCCACATAAATGCAGGGAAAATCATTTCATATTCGCAACATCTTCTCCAGCAGACCACGTCCTCGTGTCAGGCATTTAATTGCATGAAGCCAAAAATATTTTGGTAGCCATTAAATGAGACAAATTTGATTACACCTAAGGCCAAAGCACTGTTTATTATTTTATGAGCTCTTATTTTCAGGCCTTGTTTGTTTTCAATATTTCATTTCCTGTTCCCTTCTGTAACCTGCTTGTGTAGGGTACAGCGTGAAGGCCATTTCCTTTGTTTTCAGGGAAAGTTAATTTGAAGGAAAACAAGCCAATGCCTTCAAATTACAGCCTGCAGCGCCTCATACCTCCCAATTTGAAGCTCTATAATTAGCATAAGTAATGACATTTAGAAGCTTTCATTGGTGTGGATAATGAGCAGATGGTCCTCCTCAGAGGAGAGCAGATTTGTTTCTGTTCCCAGAGCAGAGCTGGGGGAAAATTGCACCGATTCTGCATGCACGAGACACTGCTCTGAGACCAGCCGCCGCTAACAGCTGCCAATGACGTTACATCGAGCTTTGCCTGCGCATCTTCCGTTCAATGGTTCGAGTTTCTCTGGAGGAAAATCCTGCTAAACTGACTCGGGACGGTGGTGAGAATGGATCTGTGTGTATTTGTGTGCTCGTCTATAGATGTGTACGTACACACTGCTGTCGGTCAGGGAGAGAGTGTCTGCGTCGCTGGACATGCTCTGCTGCTCGCTGTCATTGGCACTGGTGGCAGGAGCCAGCGCATAGCCGGTGTTCACGTAGTACGGATTGACTGGCTCCCTCCATGAACGCGTGTCTGTTGATGAGAAATGGGACAGAGGAGATTCCTGTTAAACACGTGATGAGGAAAACAATACTGGTCATTTCAGTGAAAACACATTCCATTTATTCATTTCTAAGTATCAGACATAACGGCATATGAGGGATGCTCAGCTGATTGTAATCGGTGGATGAACACTTTCTATGGCTTGATTGTTGGTTTCTCAACTTGACCAGTAAGATCACATTTCAATAATGCAATAGACACCAGCCTGCTTTGCGAATTCAGCAACACTTTCCAGGGGCAACAAATGACAGATGTACTAATATTACCATCAACATCAACCAAATGAAAAGGCAAATTCAATATACAATCTTAAGATATTAAAGGGTAAATATGATAAAAGTAATGATTAAATGTCAACATTGAAAAAGTTACTGTCAATCATGAACACAATAAATACAGAAAGCACTTACACAAGTACTACACCAATGAATTAATTTAATTATTTCCTCATAGGCCCATGTATGCTAATATGGATATTTTGCGTGGGCTTATTTGTTGCTTTTAGGGCTGTTAAAAAAATACATTTTAAAATTGTTATCAGTCGATATCTGGCATATTTTAAATATCGTCATCAGCCGATAATCTTTTCTGTTTGGCCGATGTGTCAGAAGCGGGACTTTTATTTTGACGATGCTGAGAATGCTAGCTCCCCAATTCTCAGTCAACCTTAGTGATGACCTGTTTAACAGTTTTGTGTAATAGACATGATCGAAAGAACCAGTGTGGGAAACAATTTACCAGTGTAGGAAATATAGAGAAATTGAAAAGCTATCAAACATTCTGCACTGCATAAATTATAAATGAAATATAGATGAATCCTTATTAAAGCTAAAAAAGTGCGCTGTGTGTCACAGACAGGACATTCACTGGAAAAGTGTGTTCTCTTTTGTCTTGTTAAGCACTTGCATGTATCAAAGCATGATCATATAATGTAACGCTAGCCAAAAGATGACAGAAAAACAAAAACTTAACTTAAGCGTTAATTGTGTAAAAATATTTTGAAAGCGTTAAACTAAAAAAATTTTTTATTGCATCCGTTAACATCACTAATATATACATAGGCATGTTCAAGCTTTACATTCTCTAGATATCGGCACTCAAGAATATTGGTTGACCACTAATTGTTAAGTTCTTGTTAGTTCTTCTTGCGATTAATTGCATCCAAAATAAATGTTTGTGTTTACATAATATATGTGCGTGTAGTGTGTATTATTATTTTGTATATATAAATATACACATATGCATGTATACATTTAAGAAAAATGTGTTATTAATATATCAACTATTTATATTTATGTACAATATAAATTTTGTATAAGTAAGCAATAAGATACGAGAGGCTGTGCTGTATCGTGAATAAGTAACGGCTTAAGGGCGTTGTTAGGCATGACGCGAAGCGGAGTGCCTGCAACCCCTTGAGCCGTTACTTATTCAACGATACAGCACTCTGCTTCGAGTATCTTATTGCTTTTATAAAACGGCTGCCACACAATATTTAAGTAAAAAACAATGTTAGTGCAACTTTCTTGAAGTAAAATCACTAAAAGCCTACCTTCCGCTGGAAAAAATAGTCCCCGAGTGTGAACAGCAACAACGCTCCAATGTGTAAAATGCATGAAAGCTCAAATAAAAACAACATAGAACCGCAGTGTTGCGCAGCGATCAATAGAACCGTTGGAGACGTAAGCGTGTCGTAGCCATGTTTTATCGTGAATAAAGCACAGCTCTTGACCAATCAGAATCAAGGATTCGAACTGACCGTTTTATAAATATATATAAAGTATATACAAGCAAATATTTCTTAAATATATATATATATGCATGTGTGTGTATATTGGTATATACAAAAATAATTACACACATATGTAAACACAAACTTTTATTTTGGATGCGATTAATCGTTTCACAGCCCTAGTCTCTTGTTTACCCAACAGCTTGTTTTAAACGAGAGACTCAGGTCAATTTTAACATTGAGCTAATTTTTTCATTCATTTGGAGTGCTGTTAGTACAGACAAAAACGACAAAAATCGAGTGTTGCCTTCACAGTGTTACTCTTTTTAAAATTCACACCCTGTTGACTTCAATGGGGCATGTTCTAAACCAGCTTTTAGCCTCTTAACATCCTTGATTTGCCATTACAAGTTCACAGCCATGTGAGTGGAGTTATCAAGAGTGACCACGGTCAATCTGACTGCAGTAGATGTGAAAGATATTAATATAAATGTTAATTCAGCCAGTGCTCATACCTGTACTGGCAACACTCTCAAATGTACAAAAAATGAGCTCAATGTTAAAATTGACCAGAGTTCTCTTTTAATTAACTAACTTATATATATATATATATAAATAAGTGTCTGTTACGAGAGCTTACAAAAACATGTTATGATGGAGCTTCTGAAAATAACAAACAAACAAGGATTGGTATATCAGACTAAACAAAAACAAATGTGTCAGCGCCTCATACCTCCCAATTTGAAGCTGACACAAATGTGTCAACATACAAAAATGTCTTAGACTAAATGTTCATAAAGACAGCACCGTGCCCTACCAGATCGGTCTTATTCTTGAAGATAAAGTTCTTTAACAAAAGAACTTGCATTCTATTGATAATGGCCAACAGCTCATCAAGAGTTTCATCATCTAATTAACCTTAAACATTTTCAAAGTTAAGTTTCATCTGGGTGGAGGCAACACGCAGACAAACAAATTCTCAGCAAAACCAAATAATTATCTTGCAATTAGTTAAAACCGACAAAGAAGAATAACATGCCACACAGGTGAGGACACCATCTAGCCATGACAAATGCAGCATGAATAAGTGCAACACTGTTTAAATGCTCTTAAAATATTACCTGGTTAATGCCTGTTTATAGCTACAGGGTTTCTGCACATTTTCCATTTCAAACTCAAATTTTCCAAACCTCTTTTTTTTCCATTTTTCCTGCCAGTGCAACTACATTTTTGTTGAAGTTTGCATTGGTCTGGTGCCACCGCCCAATATCACGGTTTCACGAAATACGGTGTTAAACGATCATTATTATTACTATAATCATCAGCTACAATGACTCTTAAATTAATGAAAATAGATAGGGTTTTTTGGTTGAACATATGGTTTATTAAAACAGTTTTTTTAATGGAAAACAAACAAACAAACAAACAAAATAAAAAAGTCTACCTTTTGAAAAAACATTTTTTTGAAAAAAGGTCTACCTTTTGAAAAAAAAAAACAAAAAAAAAAACTAAAGAGCTGCATCATCAGTGTTTCCCCCACCGTTGTTTTAGGGGGCGGCCCTGAAACTTTCATCTCCAGGCTCTCAGATCCACTCTGAAAGTCACTTCGTGATCATTTGAGTTTTGCGATACGATTAATCGTGCAGCACTAGATGCAAGTTAACTGGTGCTGCGGCTGAACACTGGCACGCACCGACTATCGCAGCAAGCCTAAAACCGGGTAGAAATGCCAGTCCGGAGAGTCTCGCTGAAGCATTTTTAGCTGTGCAGAAAAACTGTCAAGCGAGTTTGACGTCATCTGATTTACGGCCTTCATAAGAGACCACCGATCAAACTATATAAAGCTATTATCAGCCAATAACAACAGGGCTCGACATTAAGGCTTGTCCGCTTGTCTGGGACAAGTGGATTTTTTGTAGGACAAGTAGAAGAGAAAATTAGTTGTCCGACCAGACAAGTTAAATTTCAAACAAAATAAAATGCCATGTTACTTCACGTTATGTGCCA
Source organism: Hybognathus amarus (assembly GCA_030378365.1). Taxonomy (NCBI): domain Eukaryota; kingdom Metazoa; phylum Chordata; class Actinopteri; order Cypriniformes; family Leuciscidae; genus Hybognathus; species Hybognathus amarus. The sequence continues at coordinate 17,361 of JAQIUQ010006433.1, forward strand.
CTCGTTACGTCTATTTTACCGATTTAATTTTACCGATTTGAAACGAATGCATTTTTGCGCTGCCTGTGAATGTCCTGAATGTGACTCACAGAAAGACGCGCGCCAGTATAATCCACATGCACGGACCGCGCCTTGTCCGCGTCTGTCGCCATGTTTACGTCATGTCTATGGCAATACGAGCGGAAACGAGGATAGCCGAGAATAGCCGAGGAAAGCGCGATTCGTCATTTACAGGCGACATTTTTTTCCGGGACGGACACTTTTTAAAATTGGAATTTCTCTGAAATAAAACAACTTTGGAGACTTTGGGGATATTGTAAGTACACAACTGCAGGAAATATATCACACCGTGCAAGTGATTTTTGGATATTTTATTACAAAATCCTTACATATTGGAGCTTTAACTCTCAGTTGTAAAAGGAGCCTATTTCCAAAAAAAGTGGAGTATCCCTTTAATTGAGCAAAACCTGGCTATGCGTCATTGTATTTTTTATATTAATGTTTCACTTTTAAAACAAATGAGTGTATTCAAAAGCACATTACTTGTTGCTAAAAGCATTGAAAATGTCATTCAAAAGAAAATAAAACCCTTACATTTTAATATTAATGACAGCATCCTCTGCTCAGACTGAATTTCCCACAGCTAACATACATCATGCCAACTGAGAAATGAATCCAAGATGGCCAATATGAGCACGACAGAGATGATGTAAATAACAGCAATGTAAAAACCCAGTCAACCATGCAACACGGATTCCTTCTAGGAAGAACAGGTATGGCGGAAATGAAAATGCTTCTCAAATTATTCGGCCCACATGTAATTTTAAAGAAACCACAAAAGAAGCAGGATGTGTTTTGAAATGTACCAGACGATATTATTTCAGAATATGGCGTTCTCACTGTGTATGTAAGAGCGATACAAGGCTTGTTTATTGTGTGGCTCTAGGGAACAGCTAGGCACTGCTTGAACCTCTCACAAAACGAGACATCTCTTATGACCAGCCTAAGCAGAGGGGCAGAAAGAAACGGAGGCAGATAGAACAGGAAAAATTGAGTATATGAGAAGGGAGGGGAGAGAGAGAGACCCAGGCTTTCTGCAGTCTCCAGTGATTATCCCTCGCTCTCAACCCATCCACGGTCTTCTAATGATTCAAGCAGCAGCAATGTCAATATTCACCGTATTAGAGATACCCAGAAGCCTTCAGAGACGATCCCGAGCCTTCAGCAGCTCTCTCCACATGCCCAGCATTCCCCATTCCATTTGATTCTCCACAAAACAAAGGCTCTAAAACAGGCAGGGGGCATTAGGAATCTCTGTATCATTACTGCGATTCA
>JAQIUQ010006434.1:0-19106 GCA_030378365.1 Hybognathus amarus
AGTGTGCGAATTTTAAAAGAGGATAACACTGTGTAGGCAATTTTTGTCGTTTTTGTCTGTACTGACAGTACTCCAAATGTACAAAAAATGAGCTCAATGTTAAAATTGACGAAGTTCTCCTTTAACGTGAATCGAAACTGAATGAAAATGAACAAGAGTGCAGTGATTTGTCTTTACTCTGAAACATTCGGCGCGTGTGACTACATATTCATAGAATTACATCTTAACTGGTGTGATTTGACGATCGTTCATTAAACGAAAACGAAATTCATTAAAATAGTTAGCGCGCAACTGTTGAGTTAAAGGCTTGAAGCCTGACTTTAATGAATTCTTGCCTAAAGTATTAATATAAATACAATTAAATTAACATTTTATTACGGACTCAAAAACTTTAAAAGTTTGGTTTTGTTTACTTTTAAGGGTAATTTATAGCCTGGGAAGACCCAGACAACTTCCGGCAAATTTAGATTTGTTCTGAAAGTTAGTCTGGCAAAGATCTAATTTCCAGTCCGCAGAAATCACAGCACCAATCAGAAACGTTGGGGCAGGCTTTACACGATGATGACAGCGCTGGGATTTTCAAGCAGATTTTATAGCCTACATTACAAAGATGAATACCGTCGTCGAACATCACTTGCTCGAATCCGCTATCGCGTCTTTTTTAAGCGATTTGAACATTTCCTTTTTTTGTTAAAAACCAAACAAAGAACACTCTGAGGTGTTTCTTCGCCGGCCGCCGCTCTGCAAACGCCATCTCCTTTATCGCTCTGATTGGTTTTCAGGTCTAACCCGCGACGTCCGCTGGTGACGCCCCTCTGGAAATGTTTTTTCTACGATGCTTTGCCAGACCATAATTCAGTTACTCCTGAGAACGGTCTGGTTTTAACCAGGCTAGGTAATGTACATTTCTCATAGTCTATACATGTTGTCGGATAATTTCGGGAACTTTTAAACTGAAAACAAAACCAAGTATTAAGTAAACTGCACTCAAGCACTCCATCCTCCTCTAGTGTCGACTGTGACAGCACATCGAACCGTGCCCTAGCAAGAAACAAGAATTATGCCCTATTTGAAACCCCATGGTAAAGAACAGGGCAGAGGAAGCAGTCGGATAACATACAACTGGAAATAAGAAATGGTTAAATACACCAAAAATCAATCCACCTTCACATCTTGCATTTGCAACATGAACCCAAAACTTCTAACAAAGAAGAGCTGCCTATCAGATAATCAAATAGATCTTTATTGTAACCTTTTCTCTTCTAAAACCAATGAAACTCCAAACAACAGACATCCAGGAAATGTATTATTCCAGAAGTCTGGAAGGAGAAAAAGAGAGACGGGGGAGGAGGACAGACACATGAAGAAATATAGTTGCAGGCAGTGCCTGGACAAGGTCCAATAAACCCTTACAGGAGCCGTTAAAATTTTGATTACAGGGCCAAATCTGATCTAAAGTCTGTTCCAGCTTTCTTTGTTCTGGCCTTCTGTTTGCTTAAGATTCATCAGTCTCCTCCGCAGCCCACACGGTTACATGCCCAGTGCAACTGCAGAATCTGTCAAGTCTTGACAAGGCGTTTTGGTTACTAACACTGCCTCCCTGCCGCAGACCACGCTTACAGAATATAAGAGAGCCTTTTAAACTTAACAGAGACGGAATGGGAGAACACAACCAAAGGGGACAAAAGAAATCTTAAGTGAGATAGTGTGAACCATAAACACAATATACAACAAAAGAAAACTTGAGCAAGATGTAGCAAGAATTAAAGGTCAACAGTTCAGCTAAAAAATTTAATTAAATCATCATTTACTCACATAATGTTGTTCAAAATCAACATAATGTTCTTTATTCTGTTGAACAAAAAAAAGCAGATGTAAAGCCCTGTACACACCAGGACGAATATCAGTGCTCGTTATTCGTCAGCAGTTTTCAACGTGTTTGTGTTCACACCCAAGCGATTTTCGCTGACGATGAGCCGAGTGAACATGCAAATTCATTCCCTGACATTAGATGGCGCCAATTTGCTCTGCAATACCACTCCATAACAGTTCTCTTTTATCAAGATGTCTGTAGTCCCTGTTGCGTTTGTCATATAGTTCTTTATGTTCTAGCATCAACGAGACCAGCAGCTCTACATTCAACTTGCCTTGCGTCTTCCTCGTCTTATTTCTTCCTGGCTGTGTAGACGGCGACGCGTATATCTCTTCGCCGTTGCATATGTGTGCTCGGAAAGACCGTTTTGTGTTTGAGCGCCCCAAGTTGTGTTTTACTGTCTCTTTAGAAGCTCCAAACACGTGAGCAAAAGCGGCAATCTCATTGGTCGGATAGGTTTTTACGCGGCGCGTCAAACAAAAAAACGAACCCGTGGCTTTTTTTTAAAAAATGATGCTTTTACGCGTGTCGGAGTTTTACGTGTCGGTGTGAACACTCACATTGGCGCCCATTGTTTAGTCACGAGGCATTAAACGTCGACAAATATCACGCGCGAAATTCATCCCGGTGTGAAAAGGCCTTAAGGCATAGCATTCACTCGCTCTTTTCCATTCAATGAATCTTAATTGAGGAACAGGCCAAAATTTGTCATTATTCACTGTTCAACCTCATTTGTGTAATTTAAATAAACACTAATTGCTGTACCATCATTGGATATATACATATGATATATATTTGTAAGAGTCCCCGAAGCCTAAATCTGAATTTGAAAATGCACAAAAAATGAGTAGTGCATTCTACAGAGCCCCTAAAGGGACATTGCTAGAGTTGCAGCGGTCGGGTACAGTACATAAGATCTCACTTATCATGTGAAAAACAGTAAGGACAGATGACTGACAGGACAAAGGTGGAGGACTTGGGTGTGCAACTTATTAAGCGCCAATGACAAATATCGGTAACACTTTACAATAAGGTTCACTTATTAAACATTAGTTAATGTATTAACCAGCCCGTTCTCATTCCAATGCGTCATATACTGGCGCTTTTGACATTTTGTCTATTACGCCAAAGCACATGGCACCCTTTAGCATCAATATACAGATACATATGGGCCAGAAAGCACCTCCTAGCGGTCTTAACCCTAACCCAGACCTAAACCTACCCATAACCAAACAAAGCTGTGTGCGTGTTATATTGACACTAAATGGTGCCATGTGCGTTGGATTTAGACGAAATTTCAAAAGCGTCACTATATGACGCCCTGAGGATGAGAATGTTATATTAACTAAAATGAACTAACCATGAGCAATACAATTGTTACTGACTATGTTGATCTTTAACAGCTGTTCATTTTTTGTTCATGTCAGTTCACGGTGCATTAGCTAATGTTAACAAGATTTTAATAAAGTATAAATGTTGAAATCAACATTAACAAATATTAACAAATGCTGAAGTATTGTTAATTCTTAGTTAATGTTAACTAATGTAGTTACCTTATGAACCTAATTGTAAAGTGTTATCCAAATATCTTATCTCGTAAAATGTGAGGTACTGCCAATCCCTATACACACAAAAGCAAAATGGAAAGTAACAAGCATGCGTTCAAAAGCAATTCCAATACCCTGCATATTAATGCTCACTGATGCCCGTAAGTTATATACATGAAAATTACCCAACTATGTAATTGGTAGAGAAAGCAAAAGCATTGAAATATTGGTAACACTTCCTTTTACAATACAGTACTTACAGTGTACTTACCTAGAAAGTACTGTCTTATATAAGGTAAGTACCTGGAACAGGGGTAGGTTTAGGGGTAGGTTCAGGGTTAGTACTAGTTATTACCCAGTAATTGTAGTTATTAAAATAAGTACATAGTATTTACATGGGTAACTGGACTGTAAAAGGAAGTGTTACTGAAATATTCTATCACCATGTCCCTTTAAGGGCTCTGTACAACGCGTCATTTCCTTTCCAAACATAGTATATTTGCTTCGGGCACATCTTTAAAATATACTGTTAGTTCCAGCTCCTGAATCTGATTGGCTGAGAGCCTTTTCCAGCCATGCCATATTCTACTAATATCACACGGAAATGTTTCACAATTTGTATCAGGAGCAAACCCACTGTAATTTTACAAATACCACTGAATATCCTGCTAAACTTGAACATTTTGTTCAATTAAATAAAGCAAGTAAGTCATACAGGTTTGGAAATACATGAGGGTGAATAAACAGTGACAGAACTGACATTTTCAGATGAACTCTCTCTTTAAGAATGTTCTACACCTGCAAATTGTAGTTTTGATAGATATTGGTGCGCATGGCACATGCAGAAAAATTAGTCAAGAGCTTCCAGTACGTCATGTACGTACGAGCTAAAGTGTCTTCGCTGCCTCCACAGCTTTCAGTCTCTATAGGATGAGTGAAAGGCCCCAGTGAGGGGAAGTGTATGTTTGCTCTGTTAAATTGGGCTCTATCTCAGAGGCTCCAATTATGCTGGAGCCGGTACAGTGGGAAAGCCAGAGCCATCAGAGGATGAGGCTTCACATCTGCCGGGGCAGAGCAGGCAGAGCTGACGAGAGCATCAGGAACGCTTTAGACAGCACACTCGCGCTCTCTCACTCTCCATCAGCTATTCACCGGCACATGATCAAAGCTCCCCAGCCACCGCTGTGCATCTTAAGAATGCACATTCATTTTAGGGGCGATGGGAGAGACAAGGCAGGGGGAAGAAAACAGAGAGTAAGAATGACAGGGAAAGACCAGAAGATGATGGACGGAGACAAGGCACAGAGAACAAAATAAAAAGGAGTGGGGGTGAAAGAGAAAGAGAGAGAGATGGAATAAAAGGTAGAGAGCACACACACAAAAAGTGTTGTAAAGTCAACAAGGTGTTCTGGAAATCCAAGGCATACTTACAGGAATATGAGGTAGTGGCACTCGCCCATTAACTTTGGCACTTTCGTGTATCTCACGTCGATGCGGTCTACGATACCTATAAGGTGGGACCCCATCTCTGTAGGGAAAAAAACATAAAAACATGTCAATATACAAAAACACCATTTATGAAATCATTGTCTTCTGACATAACACATCTTCATGGTCCAATGGTGGAGTAGAAAATAATCTCAAAAAGCAAAACAAAAACATGTCAATTTCCTCCCTGTATGACTTTCTTTCGTCCATGGAAATCAAAGGACTCGATTAAGCACAACGCCTAAGCCAGTGCTGTTGTAGTTATATTATATAGTTATATAATCTAAATATTAGAAAACTTGTTTCAGCTAGCAGCCAATGTGACATTTTCCTTCAGGTTTAAGATGAAGTACTAAAATGACTAAAACAACAAAAAATAATAATAATAATATAACTAAAAAGAACTAACACACACACATATATATATACACATGTATGTGGGTGTGTGTGTATATATACACTCACCGGCCACTTTATTAGGTACACCTGTCCAACTGCTCGTTAACACTTAATTTCTAAGCAGCCAATCACATGGCGGCAACTCAGTGCATTTAGGCATGTAGACATGGTCAAGACAATCTCCTGCAGTTCAAACCGAGCATCAGTATGGGGAAGAAAGGTGATTTGAGTGACTTTGAACGTGGCATGATTGTTGGTGCCAGAAGGGCTGGTCTGAGTATTTCAGAAACTGCTAATCTACTGGGATTTTCACGCACAACCATCTCTAGGGTTTACAGAGAATGGTCCGAAAAAGAAAACATCCAGTGAGCGGCAGTTCTGTGGGCGGAAATGCCTTGTTGATGCCAGAGGTCAGAGGAGAATGGCCAGACTGGTTCGAGCTGATAGAAGGGCAACAGTGCACTCAAATAACCACCCGTTACAACCAAGGTGGGCAGAAGAGCATCTCTGAACGCACAGTACGTAGAACTTTGAGGCAGATGGGCTACAGCAGCAGAAGACCACACCGGGTGCCACTCCTTTCAGCTAAGAACAGGAAACTGAGGCTACAATTTGCACAAGCTCATCGAAATTGGACAATAGAAGATTGGAAAAACGTTGCCTGGTCTGATGAGTCTCGATTTCTGCTGCGACATTCGGATGGTAGGGTCAGAATTTGGCGTCTACAACATGAAAGCATGGATCCATCCTGCCTTGTATCAACGGTTCAGGCTGGTGGTGGTGGTGTCATGGTGTGGGGAATATTTTCTTGGCACTCTTTGGGCCCCTTGGTACCAATTGAGCATCGTTGCAACGCCACAGCCTACCTGAGTATTGTTGCTGACCATGTCCATCCCTTTATGACCACAATGTACCCAACTTCTGATGGCTACTTTCAGCAGGATAATGCGCCATGTCATAAAGCTGGAATCATCTCAGACTGGTTTCTTGAACATGACAATGAGTTTGCTGTACTCAAATGGCCTCCACAGTCACCAGATCTCAATCCAATAGAGCATCTTTGGGATGTGGTGGAACGGGAGATTCGCATCATGGATGTGCAGCCGACAAATCTGCGGCAACTGTGTGATGCCATCATGTCAATATGGACCAAACTCCCTGAGGAATGCTTCCAGCACCTTGTTGAATCTATGCCACGAAGAATTGAGGCAGTTCTGAAGGCAAAAGGGGTCCGAACCCGTTACTAGCATGGGGTACCTAAGAAAGTGGCCGGTGAGCGTATATGTATATATATATATATATATATATATATATATATATATATATATATATATATATAATGTATGTGTGTGTGTGCAGTATTTACTTCATATTTGTCAATGATAGTTAAATATAACTCTTCACAGTTACTTCATACAGGCCCATTAAATAATATTAATAGACATAACTTTTAAACTTAATAATGTATTGGTAAATGCTGAAAATAACTGTGACTGATAAAAAATGCTTAGTTTAGAAGCATTTGTACTGTTAACTAATGTAAACAACTGGGATCTTATTGTAAAGTGCTCATGCAAAAACTAATAAAATGACAAATGACTAAAAATGAAAATATAAAATGTATATTAATACTAAAATAACACTAGTCTAAGCTGCTTTTTCCTGTTTTTGTTCCTGTTTTTTCCATACAGTGAAAGTAAATGGGGACCATGGCTGTACAAATCTAAATTTCAGTGAACACTTCAGCCTGTTTAAAGCGCTTTAGAAAATAAGACTTCAAATGCCTTAGGAACTTTTTTTTTGCCCTTTAGGTGTGACAGTCCCTGGTCCCCAATCACTTTCATTGTACAAAACACATTTGGCAAAAAAAAAAAAAAAGCGCATCAGTTCCAAACAACACAGAAAGTCCTACAGGTGTGGAATCACATGAGATGGGTAAACAACGACAATTTCATTTTTGAATACAGTAGTATCTTTGACTAATCTCCATAATATGTCAGTTTGCAAAGCTGGCCATTTTGTGATGGAAAATGTGTGCAGCACATCAACTGTGCTTGCTAAATAAAAAATGTTACCTCACTAGCATGTGTGACTTATAAAGAAATGTCAGTTCTACAGGGAACAAAATTACGCTGTTGATTCGCAACAACAAATATGTGCATACAAGACAGTCCTTGTGTGAGAACAGACCTCAGACTGCAAAGCTAAAGTGATTGCAGGTGTTTACGTTTCTGTTGTGGGACTGAAAATGCGAAAGCGTCCTCCTCCTCCCATCTAAACCGAATCCCTGGGGCAGTGGCAGCAACCGCTTCAGAGCAGAGCATGTTTGGGGTCCTTCATTGACACATGCACAGGGAGTCTTTAATCCCCCGGGTCCTGCTGCGACCCCCCAGCATCTCTGCCTGGCAAACAGCTGATAATGGCCTCTAATCTAGCCCACTTCAGACACATGTTTCTGCCCTGATGTGCCTTTAATGTGTTTTTTTGTATAACATTTGTAGAACAACCATCTCTGAACTCGGCACACTCCCTGTTGCTGCCTCTCCAGCTCGAAACCCTCCAGAACGAAAATGTGTCATTCCGCTAAAACGACAGTCTGAAGGTATGGTCACATTCACCATTGTCTGGCCTATTTTTTCGAGGGAAAAATCTAGTAATTTCCGCATGAATTTTCCCATGGGTTCAAGTTGGTCATGTGGTTTTGTTGACCTGGGGTGTGTTTCACAAACAATGATGTAACTCTCTTCTTAACTACCATAGTACGATGCATCATTGGAGAAACTAACTAACCAGTCACAACTGTTTCCCAAAACCATAGTAACTTTGTTGAATATCATCGTTGGAACCACGTTGGTTAGAACTGTTGTTGATGAGGTCAAGCACTTTACAGCACTTAAATTTGATGTCTTATTTTGTCAAAATGATTTAATTTGTATATACACTCTAAGGCAAAAAGAATGGACCAAGCCCAAAATTGCTAAACACTAAGCTTTCAAGTCTTAAACATGGATTATTGGTCAAGAAATTGGTAATAATTTAAGCAAATGCACTATTTTAACAGCCGTTGGCGTCTCAGAAAAACATCAAAGTCAGAATTAAGTTCTGGCAGAAAATGGGAAGTTGATGGAATGAGGAATCACAATGAAGCACATGTTGCATTGTGATGCTCCAGAGAGTTGTCTTAGAAAATCTGGAGAGAAATTCAATAATAAATGAATCTGAAGAACAGTGAAGCATGGAGGAAGAGTGTCGTTGTGTGGGGAGCCTTTTTAACTGCTGGTATTGGTGAGATACTTCACTGTCAGAAGTCATTTAGTGCTGTGAAGTACAGGAGAACACTGCAGAATGGCTCGTTTCCCACAAATCAAAAGTTATGATCTAAAGAGGAATGATCAGATGTTGATTTGAAAGAAGATGCTCCGGCCTAAATGGCAAAGACAACCAAGTGGCTTGAAAACAAGTCCATCTGGCTTATGTTTGGCCTGGTTAGAGTCCAGATTTGAACCCTGTACTGGATATTTGGTCTCAAGGTACTTTATCTACAGTATTTGTGTGACTTGTGCTAATTTCCTGACCAATGAATTGTGATTCAAATCATTAAGACCATTATAAGACCACTAAATATTTTTCCGTTTTGGCGTTGTCCATTTATTTTTTTTGTCCAGGAGTGTATCATTTGAGTGAAAGATACAGAATACACAGCATGTTAGCTTGCTTATTTTACTAAGAACATGATCTGTTTAAAGGAGTAGTTCACTTTAAAAAACTTTTGCTGATAATTTACTCACCCCCATGTCATCCAAGATGTCCATGTCTTTCTTCTTCAGTTGAAAAGAAATTAAGGTTTTTGATGAAAACATTCAGGATTTTTCTCCATATAATGGACTTTACACGGTTCAAGGTCCAAAAGACAGTTTCAGTGCAAAGTGTTCATAGGGCTTTAAACTGATTCCAGATGATGAATAAGGGTCTTATCAAGCGAAACGATCACTCATTTAAAAAAATAATAATAATAATTTAAGTTTAAGCTCAAATGCTTGCCTTGCTCTGTTCTGTCTGACTCTCCTGTTACGAACTCGTTCATCAAAATGAACAAATCTTTTTCTTGAGTCAATTCATTCGTTTCATTCGTTGAATGAACCAAATGACACGAAAAAAGATTTTGTTCATTTTGATAAATGAGTTTGAACAGGAGATCACGCACGCACATCACAGAGAGCAAGGCGACCATTTGAGCTTATAAAACTTAAACTTTGTAATTTGTTTTTTAAATGAGTGATCGTTTCACTTGATAAGTCCCTTATTCATCGTCTGGAATCGTTTAAAGCCCTTTGAACACTTTGCAGTTTGCACTGAAACTGTCTTTTGGACCTTGAAACTTTGGTTACCAGTAAAGTCCATTATATGGAGAAAAATCCTGGAATGTTTTCATCAAAAACCTTAATTTCTTTTCGACTGAGAAAGAAAGACATGGACATCTTGGATGACATGGGGTGAGTAAATTATCAGCAAAAGTTTTTTTTTAAAGTGAACTACTCATTTAAGTTTACGTCATATTAACGAGAAACAGGTGAGAGATGTAATTCCAACCAAAAAATATCCTAATCATTCTTGTATCTGACTCTGAGAAGGCTATTCAATTTATCACGTCTGTTATTATGTTAAATAAAGAATTAAAAACTGAAGAGAATTTCCACATGTCGGCGGAAAATTTACGAAGAACAGATTATCCTCTAAAGCCATTACAAATGCAGCATTTTGACAGTACTTCTGCACGAGATGAGAACACACTTTTATAATTTCTTGGGTCAAGAAAGTGTCAGAATTTGCAATATAGGCGATATGTCCTCCAACCAGTTTCTCTCCGTTTGGATACACGTAAATTCACAGTAAGGACGCTTTCCTGTCAAATAGCATATCACATAAGTGAATTTCTAATAAGCCCAAAGAACACTGGTTAATGCGTTTTACATGCTGGGAGAAACCAGGGTAAGAGGCAAAAATATACCCGAGTCGAATCAGGTTTCAACCAAATTAACCAGTTTTCCGTTATCGGAGTTAAGTTCAGTTTAAGACGGTATAGCAACTTTCTTAATTTAATGGCTTAATATTTCTCTTGTGGAACTATATTAATGATAGTGAAAAAGAAATGAATATTTCTTGTTAAACAAGTTGTTTTAAGTGTTTGAAGCTTCTTTCAATTTTCACAGATGGCAGATTTGTGATGCGTACGTGAACTAAAGACTGTTATTAGATCTATATAATTTTTGTGATATTATTAATAATATTTTGCAATCATTTTGTTTTCTAGTGTTATTAGTAGGGTGTGTAACGATACACGTATTCATATTGAACCGTTCGGATACACAGGCTTTCGGTTTAGATTTTCGGTACACATTTTGGAACTGAACGGTTCTTTGGGTTCATTTTCCTGCCGACCAACATTTTGCGTTATTTCACATGTAGGCGCGTCGCGCGCATGGCAAGCGCGTTCATAACGTAAGAGACGCTGGCGTGACCACAACATTGTCCAACATCAAATGGCAAATATAATGTAAGTGGAACGAAACTGAGCTACTGGTTATTGTGTGGTTGTCTGGATGATCGGACCGTTTATCAGTTTGGACCAATGCAGCGCAAGTCGATCTTGATCAGCACTGTTACACAGCCAAATCCAGTAAAGAAAACATTTGAATTCACCACTGAAGTAATAACATCGCTGCAAGATCTAGTGAGCAACATTCACATTTCTCCGTTATTAACGGATCAGAACAGCGCTGACGTGGAAACCAGGAACAAACATTGTGCCATGAATGAACTATCCAGTGTCCACAGATCAGCAACATCACCAAGGATTTACTGTATAACACTACGATCTGTAAGTGTGGCAGGAATAGTAGGCTATAATGCTTTTAAGTAACATCACGTCTGTTGTATTTTGACATTATCAATACAACTGCTGTCCCTCAAATGTTAATCTGAACTAATCTGAACTACTACAAATATTACATTTCATTTTGTCCAAGGAGCTGTTTTGTTTTATATGCTAGTCATGTAGGCTATAGTTCCAAAATTGCTCAAAGTAAAAAAAAAAAAATCATACTTTATGATGTTAGTTTTAATAAAAATATAATTTAAAAAAAATTAAATCAAGGAAATTTCTCTGCCATTTCTTTCTTTTTGCTGTAGGCTATTTGAAACGTACCAGAACCGAACCGTGAACAAGTGTATTGTATTGAACCGTGAATTTTGTGAACCGTTACACCCATAGTTATTAGTGTCATTAAATGTTTTGTTAATGTGCTATGGACACAAAATGCTGACAAACAACAATGCCATTTTCATCTTGGCTCAAATAACTGTAGCCTTTAAGAATAATGCGCTGGTTAACAAGCAAATACAATTTTGATGTAGGCTGAGTTTTGTAGTTTGTTTTAAAAACATTTTCTTTGAGTCCTCAGGCGCATGTCAGATGATGTCAATATGAATTTAGGCAAGGCAAATTAATTCAAGTTCATAATCTTAATTAACAATACTTGCCATATAATAATAATTTAATGGGAAAACAAGCCAATTATCGTAATTGATTTCGTCAAAGCCATCAGCTATATATCTGAATATCGTCGATATACAAATACTATTGACAACACTACTTTTCACCCATTAAATTTAGCTAAAATTGTGACTTCAGCTTGACAGGGAATGAGAATTGGTTGCATTAGTGTTTAAAAGTACAATTTTTAAAAGCTGTCCATTGACTTCCATGTAAATGCAGGGAAAATCATTTCATATTCGCAACATCTTCTCCAGCAGACCACGTCCTCGTGTCAGGCATTTAATTGCATGAAGCCAAAAATATTTTGGTAGCCATTAAATGAGACAAATTTGATTACACCTAAGGCCAAAGCACTGTTTATTATTTTATGAGCTCTTATTTTCAGGCCTTGTTTGTTTTCAATATTTCATTTCCTGTTCCCTTCTGTAACCTGCTTGTGTAGGGTACAGCGTGAAGGCCATTTCCTTTGTTTTCAGGGAAAGTTAATTTGAAGGAAAACAAGCCAATGCCTTCAAATTACAGCCTGCAGCGCCTCATACCTCCCAATTTGAAGCTCTATAATTAGCATAAGTAATGACATTTAGAAGCTTTCATTGGTGTGGATAATGAGCAGATGGTCCTCCTCAGAGGAGAGCAGATTTGTTTCTGTTCCCAGAGCAGAGCTGGGGGAAAATTGCACCGATTCTGCATGCACGAGACACTGCTCTGAGACCAGCCGCCGCTAACAGCTGCCAATGACGTTACATCGAGCTTTGCCTGCGCATCTTCCGTTCAATGGTTCGAGTTTCTTGGAGGAAAATCCTGCTAAACTGACTCGGGACAGTGGTGAGAATGGATCTGTGTGTATTTGTGTGTCTATAGATGTGTACGTACACACTGCTGTCGGTCAGGGAGAGAGTGTCTGCGTCGCTGGACATGCTCTGCTGCTCGCTGTCATTGGCACTGGTGGCAGGAGCCAGCGCATAGCCGGTGTTCACGTAGTACGGATTGACTGGCTCCCTCCATGAACGCAGTGTCTGTTGATGAGAAATGGGACAGAGGAGATTCCTGTTAAACACGTGATGAGGAAAACAATACTGGTCATTTCAGTGAAAACACATTCCATTTATTCATTTCTAAGTATCAGACATAACGGCATATGAGGGATGCTCAGCTGATTGTAATCGGTGGATGAACACTTTCTATGGCTTGATTGTTGGTTTCTCAACTTGACCAGTAAGATCACATTTCAATAATGCAATAGACACCAGCCTGCTTTGCGAATTCAGCAACACTTTCCAGGGGCAACAAATGACAGATGTACTAATATTACCATCAACATCAACCAAATGAAAAGGCAAATTCAATATACAATCTTAAGATATTAAAGGGTAAATATGATAAAAGTAATGATTAAATGTCAACATTGAAAAAGTTACTGTCAATCATGAACACAATAAATACAGAAAGCACTTACACAAGTACTACACCAATGAATTAATTTAATTATTTCCTCATAGGCCCATGTATGCTAATATGGATATTTTGCGTGGGCTTATTTGTTGCTTTTAGGGCTGTTAAAAAAATACATTTTAAAATTGTTATCAGTCGATATCTGGCATATTTTAAATATCGTCATCAGCCGATAATCTTTTCTGTTTGGCCGATGTGTCAGAAGCGGGACTTTTATTTTGACGATGCTGAGAATGCTAGCTCCCCAATTCTCAGTCAACCTTAGTGATGACCTGTTTAACAGTTTTGTGTAATAGACATGATCGAAAGAACCAGTGTGGGAAACAATTTACCAGTGTAGGAAATATAGAGAAATTGAAAAGCTATCAAACATTCTGCACTGCATAAATTATAAATGAAATATAGATGAATCCTTATTAAAGCTAAAAAAGTGCGCTGTGTGTCACAGACAGGACATTCACTGGAAAAGTGTGTTCTCTTTTGTCTTGTTAAGCACTTGCATGTATCAAAGCATGATCATATAATGTAACGCTAGCCAAAAGATGACAGAAAAACAAAAACTTAACTTAAGCGTTAATTGTGTAAAAATATTTTGAAAGCGTTAAACTAAAAAAATTTTTTATTGCATCCGTTAACATCACTAATATATACATAGGCATGTTCAAGCTTTACATTCTCTAGATATCGGCACTAAGAATATTGGTTGACCACTAATTGTTAAGTTCTTGTTAGTTCTTCTTGCGATTAATTGCATCCAAAATAAATGTTTGTGTTTACATAATATATGTGCGTGTAGTGTGTATAATTATTTTGTATATATAAATATACACATATGCATGTATACATTTAAGAAAAATGTGTTATTAATATATCAACTATTTATATTTATGTACAATATAAATTTTGTATAAGTAAGCAATAAGATACGAGAGGCTGTGCTGTATCGTGAATAAGTAACGGCTTAAGGGCGTTGTTAGGCATGACGCGAAGCGGAGTGCCTGCAACCCCTTGAGCCGTTACTTATTAACGATACAGCACTTGCTTCGAGTATCTTATTGCTTTTATAAAACGGCTGCCACACAATATTTAAGTAAAAAACAATGTTAGTGCAACTTTCTTGAAGTAAAATCACTAAAAGCCTACCTTCCGCTGGAAAAAATAGTCCCCGAGTGTGAACAGCAACAACGCTCCAATGTGTAAAATGCATGAAAGCTCAAATAAAAACAACATAGAACCGCAGTGTTGCGCAGCGATCAATAGAACCGTTGGGAACTGAAGCGTGTCGTAGCCATGTTTTATCGTGAATAAAGCACAGCTCTTGACCAATCAGAATCAAGGATTCGAACTGACCGTTTTATAAATATATATAAAGTATATACAAGCAAATATTTCTTAAATATATATATATGCATGTGTGTGTATTTGGTATATACAAAAATAATTACACACATATGTAAACACAAACTTTTATTTTGGATGCGATTAATCGTTTCACAGCCCTAGTTCTTGTTTACCCAACAGCTTGTTTTAAACGAGAGACTCAGGTCAATTTTAACATTGAGCTAATTTTTTCATTCATTTGGAGTGCTGTTAGTACAGACAAAAACGACAAAAATCGAGTGTTGCCTTCACAGTGTTACTCTTTTTAAAATTCACACCCTGTTGACTTCAATGGGGCATGTTCTAAACCAGCTTTTAGCCTCTTAACATCCTTGATTTGCCATTACAAGTTCACAGCCATGTGAGTGGAGTTATCAAGAGTGACCACGGTCAATCTGACTGCAGTAGATGTGAAAGATATTAATATAAATGTTAATTCAGCCAGTGCTCATACCTGTACTGGCAACACTCCAAATGTACAAAAAATGAGCTCAATGTTAAAATTGACCAGAGTTCTCTTTTAATTAACTAACTTTATATATATATATATATATATATATATATATATATATATATATATATATATATATAATAAGTGTCTGTTACGAGAGCTTACAAAAACATGTTATGATGGAGCTTCTGAAAATAACAAACAAACAAGGATTGGTATATCAGACTAAACAAAAACAAATGTGTCAGCGCCTCATACCTCCCAATTTGAAGCTGACACAAATGTGTCAACATACAAAAATGTCTTAGACTAAATGTTCATAAAGACAGCACCGTGCCCTACCAGATCGGTCTTATTCTTGAAGATAAAGTTCTTTAACAAAAGAACTTGCATTCTATTGATAATGGCCAACAGCTCATCAAGAGTTTCATCATCTAATTAACCTTAAACATTTTCAAAGTTAAGTTTCATCTGGGTGGAGGCAACACGCAGACAAACAAATTCTCAGCAAAACCAAATAATTATCTTGCAATTAGTTAAAACCGACAAAGAAGAATAACATGCCACACAGGTGAGGACACCATCTAGCCATGACAAATGCAGCATGAATAAGTGCAACACTGTTTAAATGCTCTTAAAATATTACCTGGTTAATGCCTGTTTATAGCTACAGGGTTTCTGCACATTTTCCATTTCAAACTCAAATTTTCCAAACCTCTTTTTTTTTCCATTTTTCCTGCCAGTGCAACTACATTTTTGTTGAAGTTTGCATTGGTCTGGTGCCACCGCCCAATATCACGGTTTCACCGAAATACGGTGTTAAACGATCATTATTATTACTATAATCATCAGCTACAATGACTCTTAAATTAATGAAAATAGATAGGGTTTTTTGGTTGAACATATGGTTTATTAAAACAGTTTTTTTAATGGAAAACAAACAAACAAACAAACAAAATAAAAAAGTCTACCTTTTGAAAAAACATTTTTTTGAAAAAAGGTCTACCTTTTGAAAAAAAAAAACAAAAAAAAAAACTAAAGAGCTGCATCATCAGTGTTTCCCCCACCGTTGTTTTAGGGGGCGGCCCTGAAACTTTCATCTCCAGGCTCTCAGATCCACTCTGAAAGTCACTTCGTGATCATTTGAGTTTTGCGATACGATTAATCGTGCAGCACTAGATGCAAGTTAACTGGTGCTGCGGCTGAACACTGGCACGCACCGACTATCGCAGCAAGCCTAAAACCGGGTAGAAATGCCAGTCCGGAGAGTCTCGCTGAAGCATTTTTAGCTGTGCAGAAAAACTGTCAAGCGAGTTTGACGTCATCTGATTTACGGCCTTCATAAGAGACCACCGATCAAACTATATAAAGCTATTATCAGCCAATAACAACAGGGCTCGACATTAAGGCTTGTCCGCTTGTCTGGGACAAGTGGATTTTTTGTAGGACAAGTAGAAGAGAAAATTCAGTTGTCCGACCAGACAAGTTAAATTTCAAACAAAATAAAATGCCATGTTACTTCACGTTATGTGCCACTCGTTACGTCTATTTTACCGATTTAATTTTACCGATTTGAAACGAATGCATTTTTGCGCTGCCTGTGAATGTCCTGAATGTGACTCACAGAAAGACGCGCGCCAGTATAATCCACATGCACGGACCGCGCCTTGTCCGCGTCTGTCGCCATGTTTCACGTCATGTCTATGGCAATACGAGCGGAAACGAGGATAGCCGAGAATAGCCGAGGAAAGCGTGCGTCATTTACAGGCGACATTTTTTTCCGGGACGGACACTTTTTAAAATTGGAATTTCTCTGAAATAAAACAACTTTGGAGACTTTGGGGATATTGTAAGTACACAACTGCAGGAAATATATCACACCGTGCAAGTGATTTTTGGATATTTTATTACAAAATCCTTACATATTGGAGCTTTAACTCTCAGTTGTAAAAGGAGCCTATTTCCAAAAAAAGTGGAGTATCCCTTTAATTGAGCAAAACCTGGCTATGCGTCATTGTATTTTTTATATTAATGTTTCACTTTTAAAACAAATGAGTGTATTCAAAAGCACATTACTTGTTGCTAAAAGCATTGAAAATGTCATTCAAAAGAAAATAAAACCCTTACATTTTAATATTAATGACAGCATCCTCTGCTCAGACTGAATTTCCCACAGCTAACATACATCATGCCAACTGAGAAATGAATCCAAGATGGCCAATATGAGCACGACAGAGATGATGTAAATAACAGCAATGTAAAAACCCAGTCAACCATGCAACACGGATTCCTTCTAGGAAGAACAGGTATGGCGGAAATGAAAATGCTTCTCAAATTATTCGGCCCACATGTAATTTTAAAGAAACCACAAAAGAAGCAGGATGTGTTTTGAAATGTACCAGACGATATTATTTCAGAATATGGCGTTCTCACTGTGTATGTAAGAGCGATACAAGGCTTGTTTATTGTGTGGCTCTAGGGAACAGCTAGGCACTGCTTGAACCTCTCACAAAACGAGACATCTCTTATGACCAGCCTAAGCAGAGGGGCAGAAAGAAACGGAGGCAGATAGAACAGGAAAAATTGAGTATATGAGAAGGGAGGGGAGAGAGAGAGACCCAGGCTTTCTGCAGTCTCCAGTGATTATCCCTCGCTCTCAACCCATCCACGGTCTTCTAATGATTCAAGCAGCAGCAATGTCAATATTCACCGTATTAGAGATACCCAGAAGCCTTCAGAGACGATCCCGAGCCTTCAGCAGCTCTCTCCACATGCCCAGCATTCCCCATTCCATTTGATTCTCCACAAAACAAAGGCTCTAAAACAGGCAGGGGGCATTAGGAATCTCTGTATCATTACTGCGATTCAAAACGAATCGATCTGCTTTCTCTTCCCCTCAATAACATACACATGCCAACATCCAGCTGAGCGAACACATTAATTACCGTGACATCTCCGACAAAGAGAAAGCAAGCTCTAAGGTAAAAAATAAAAAGCACAGGCACATTAGGATTTAACTGGCTCCCCTCACAGCCCATTACCACTTAAGAATCCTTGCCTCCAAAGCCAACTTCACTGGGACAAAAGCACAATGCGCATTTGAAAGGAGCCATTACCTGGGTACAGGTTACATTTGCTGTGCCTAAGATTTGTGCACCTCCCCACACTCAGAATAATTATGAGCTCTTTGTCATCCCATTTTACATGTGATCACACGGACTTCAACAGATTAAACCCTCAAAGGCAGATCTGCGCTCAAGAGCACAGGTAGAAGAGTGAGATTCAGATTACACTTTTCCTCTTAGAGAGCCGAGTATCGCATTAATGAAAGATAAATCACTGACGGGCTTATAAACAACTGTCTAACAGGCACTAGTGCTGGGCGGTTTGACCAAAAATTTATATCACGTTTTTTTTCAAAAATCATAACGGTTTTTCGTTTTGGGTTCGGTTTTTTAATTTATTTTTTTTATGCATAGTCAGGTGTTCAATGCATTTTCTACTGGTTAAGAGAGCAATTACTGCAGTAAATTGACTTAGTATGGTCTATTTTACTGTCATTAGTGAATATTGTAGAATAATTCCACACTAGTAATACAGGTTTGCATGGCCCAGAAAATTATGCTGTTTACTAAATAAGAGCCATTCATGATTCTAATGAAGTGAGGAATCAAAATGCAAAGACAACTGCAGTCAAAATACAGAACTTTTATTTTAAACAACACAATTAAAACAACTTGGAATACTTTTGCTAGTTCAAGTACAAATGCACGAACATTACGTGCATTCAAGTAAATATAAAAGGAAATCTTGTCTTGCATTGCTTTTGAGGTCTATTAAAGAAATTAAAACAAAATTATGCAACTTGCATTAGTTATTCCTTCAAAAGTATTGCTTCGAAACCAGAACAAACATAAAATAAATATAAAGTGCTAACTTACTTGGCACACAGGATTATCC
>JAQIUQ010006436.1:0-13715 GCA_030378365.1 Hybognathus amarus
TGTTCTAGTTACAAAATATATCCCTATTTTTTAAATTTTAGCATGTAAAAACACAAGGACGATCACATTTGGCTATTTGGAGATAAACAAATATGTTTTTGGACATAATCCTACCATGCACCATGTTTTTGGAGAAAATCCTGGAATGTTTTTATCAAAACCCTTAATTTCTTTTCGACTGAAGAAAGAATGACATATCTTGGATGACACGGGGGTGAGTAAATTATCAGCAAAAGTTATTTTAAAAGTGAACTACTCCTTTAAGCCTTGTCTGTGAAACTGGGGTTTATTCTTACAGATAGGCCTAATCATACCCGAGATATTTAGTCTTATGACTTCCGGGGCTTTCCGGCACTTGTCCAGACCAAACCCTCAGATCACTTGAAAGTAGCACAAACCGCTTATTTCGTGTCTTAGGCCATCAATGTGTACTTACATTTACAAGTCATTAAATCATGTTTAATTTGGACTTCTCTGTGCATGCTCTTTGAGGTGGTGACCATAGACCTGCATTATATGACAGACAAGAACGGTTTGACCTAAAAATATCAAAATTGAAAATACTGTGGAAACAAAGACACCAACATCTTGGATGCCCTTGAGGTATCAAAAATTAATTAAAGTGAACTATCCCTGTAACAGCTTATAAGGTTTCATTTGTTAACATAATGAACAGCACTTCTAACGTAATGTAATTTTCAATATTTGCCAGTTTTAAATTCAATATCTGCTGACATCGGTTAATGCGCTAACATAAAGATTGTATTTTTTATTAACTAACATTGCCAGATTAATAAATGCTTTTTCATGTTAGCTAGTGCATAATGTCAACAATACAATAAAGTGTTAGCTGAGATTCATTGTTTCAGTATCAGCCTTTTCTATTAATTCTTGTTCACTTGACCGAGACGTCATAGTTAATTCAAAGCCTTTTGAACACTATCTCCTCACATTATAAGACGCATCAAATAAAGGCCATGCCATCGGAAGAATACTTAAGAAAGTTCTCTTCAGCTAAGAGAAATCATCTTGACTGAAGAGCCGTCTCTTCAGATCATAAGTGTTGAATATGGTACGAGATGATGCATCGACGTCATGCCGATGGGACTGCAGACAGCTTTCAGAGTATAAAAACCAGGAAGTGTGTGGCTTTGTGCATTCCTCTCAAGTAACAGAAGATAACCAAAGCTTAGGCCTTAAACCAATTATAAACTCGATTCGAGCCTGTATGGTGTGTAATTGCTGTGACTCAGTACGCGATATCATTGAACCTCTATTTGTTTTGCTTATGCTGTGAAAAACAACTCCTATTGATTCTGGTTCTCAGAAGGAAAAGGAATAAAGTAGGCAGCTATTAGACAATCTAGGGTTTCCCGACACCTCTATCATCAGGGAATTATGGTCAAGACTGAGAGATACTCTACAGGCACGCCAGCTTGGCTTTCCTCTGAAGGAACATCTGGTCGACACACAGTCAACGTTAATTTGATCAAGGCCAGGGAATTTTGTTCTTGTAAGCGAAAATTAACACTTCATTCCCTTCGTCGGCAGAAATTCGACACCTTGGGCTCGCGTCCAAAATGAAATTAGCTGAAAATGGTCCTGCTTTAGAGTATAATTAGCTCATTGTTAAGTAACTTTATTAATTCTCTTCCAAAGAGATGATTTTGAACCTTTGGGTCAAGTTAATGATGATGTTTTCTGTTGAGTCTCTGAGGGCTGATCAGATATTTTGATATTTTTATAGCCTTAATGAGGGCTACAAAAAAGGCTGGCATACAAAATCTCATTATAAGAACTGCATGTAGAAGAATAGCTTGATATCTAAAAACAAAGCATGGGAAACTGCAAATATGAGTAATGATATTTGGAGACGTTTTTGCTCTCCGTCAAATTATTTTGCGTGTTAATGCAAGAACGGTTTGCTTGATCCATTTGAATTCTGGAAAATCTTGTCAGCATGGTCTGAAGATGATCTGAGCCAATTTCTCACCCTCATTGTTCCAAACATGTATGAATATCTTTGTTCTGTTGAACACAAAACAAGATTGGTATTCAAACAGTTGATGGTAGCCATTGAATTGAACAGAAAGAAATATGGACGCCAATGGGGTCCATTAACTCTGTGATTGACAGAATGTAAAATTTTTAATGAACTATCCTTTAATGTTGGTCTATGAGCCTGGCAGAACTATTATCAGGCCAGTTTGTCTCATCCCAAAACCCCTCAAAAATAAAAGAAAATAAGAACCAGCAAGCTATCTTAAAGGGATAGTTCACTTTGAAATTAATTTTTGATATGTTTTAGCTTACCTCAAGGGCATCCAAGATGTAGATGTCTTTGTTTCCACAGTATTTTCAATTTTAATATTTTTAGGTTAAACCGTTCTTGTCTGTCAGTCATATGGAGAGTCTATGGTCACCACCTTAAAGAACATGCACAGAGAAGTCCAATTTAAACATGATTTAATGACTTGCAAATGTAAGTACACATTGATGGCCTAAGACACGAAACGAGCGGTTTGGGTAGAAAACGAACAGTATTTAAATCGTTTTTCCAAGTGATCTGAGAGTGAGGGCATTTCGGTCCGTGCAAGCGCCGGAAAGCACCGTAAGTGATCATGAATATCATTTCCGTTGCTTTCCGGCGCTTGTGCAGACAGAAGCACCCGCGCCCTCACATCACTTGGAAAAACGATGTAAATACTTTTCGTTTCGTACCTTAGGCCATCAATGTGTACTTACATTTACAAGTCATTAAATCATGTTTACTTTGGACTTCATGTTCTTTGAGGTGGTGACCATAGACCTGCATTATGTGACTGACAGACAAGAATGGTTTGAAGAATCGCACGTTTCAGCCAGTGTTGCCAAGTCCGCTTATTGTAAGCGACTTTGGGCTTGTTTTTCTGTAAAGTCGCTTGCAAATATAGGTAGTCGCGGGTCACGGTTTTTTGGGCTTGTTTCTAAAGTGTAGTTGCTTATTTGGGCTTGTTCCCAGCTCGGATATTTTCTATGTAGTTTGTCTTGCCTGTTCCCTCTCTCTCCGTTCCCCATTCAAAGAGTTTTTTCCACCCACACCCTGCTTCTAATTGGCTCTGACCCAGATGGAAATGAGTACTAGCCAATCAGAGGCAGAGAAAGGCAATCTTTTTTTTTTTTTTCTGGTTAGGTCAGTGAGTGACGTTAAAATAAAAAAAAACGTGTGAGTCTGGACCATCGCGACTGATAGTGACTGGACTGTAGGAAAGTTTTATATATTAATTATATGTTATATATATTTTAGATATAAATATTATATTTTAATATCGTTTAACCCTTTATCTGTCACCCCATTTTTCGCATAGACATGAAAATCACTATTCAAATGGTTGTAATTCAAGAATGCTTTGGAATATTTGGTCTTGTTTTGAAGAAGACATTTGCCAAATTATTGTGAAGTATTAAGTGAAGTATTATGAAATTATGAAAGTGAAACAGAAAAAGTTATAAGTTTGAGTTTATGAAAATGAACAATGTAAAACATTATTTCTATTTTTTATCAAATATATATATTACAAAATATATTTTACTCTAGAACTGCAAGAAAATGTAAAGAAGTTATGTTCCAAATTTTAGGTTGATATCTCAAAAATGAGCAAGTCAGATTTTATTTGGGCGCAGTACCAACACTAGATGGACAGCCAAGCTTCATTGTAGAAGAAAAATAAACTGTACCGTGTGCACAGTTTTACAAAACTGTGCACAGTTAATATTGGCACAGTTTACCAATCTGTCCACGTGGATGTAAATTGACATTCACAGTTTAAAACTATCCGATCCGTCCCCACAGACTGTAAAACCGTGCACACCGTTTTTATTTTTTTATTTTTATTTTTTTTTAATTCGTCCCGGAATTTAGAGGGGCTCCAAAGAAAAAGCTCTTTTACTGTCTATGAGAAAAAATAGCTTGTTTTGGGCTTGTTTTTACCGGCCTTGTTGCTTATTTTTCTCTGGAAATCTGGCAACACTGGTTTCAGCTCACCACGCTCTTGGTACGAGCTTGGCAGTAATCACTGTAGCGAGTCAGGACTGGGGATTGCGAGTATTTGAAAATGATCAGGATAGTGTTTTAGCATCTATTTCGTCCCTCTATCTCCGCTGGGAGATCACTGTCTGCCCACTTTTTCAGCATTTTTCAAGTATTGCCAGTGGGTGGAGTCAGGCTCTGACCAGGGGTTTAGTTACCCTTTAAGTACATTTCCATAGTTTTTTGTTTATAACCTTACAATTGATTTTCTTTTCTTGTGAGTCAAATCTTTTCAATCAACCGCTCTGCACAACGAATCAGTCCGAGCAGAAAACTGATGAACCGATTTAGAGTCTGATTGAATTTTAAGAAATGAATCAGTGCAGCTACACAAGCACCCTTTTATAATAGCCTAGTAATAATAAAATATAATAGAAAACTGTGTCATCCCGGTGTAATATAGTTTCTGTAGATTTGCATCTTGCCATTTTTTATGTTTATTAAGGCAACTACAACTGCGGAAAAAAACAAACAACGCGTGGCTAAGTTGGACAAATATTCAGTTTTGATGAAGTTGCTCATAAAACTCTTTATTGTAAATACTCTATATTATTTTTATTTTATTTTTGTATATGGGGATATAATCTTTATATCATGATTTTATTTACATTTATATATTTTGTCTTATTTACATGCCTGCAGTTCTTATTATAAATAAATAATTTGTACATCTTTTTCACAAGATGACAGCAACCCTGATGGACTTCACATGAGAGAACACAGCTTAAGTCATGCAGGTCAGCACAAATCAAATGCATGTTTTTGATGCAGTTTAAAGACAGGCTCCTTTAGATTCTCAGTGAGAGTATGTAGGCTAACATTACACTCAACCTAATACACTTTTTGTATATGTGAGCTACCCAGAATGAGCATAGGCCTACTCTTTTGTAAGGAGAAAAACAAACCAATGGAATGATTGTTGTATTAAATTACAAATTAGTTCAAAAAATTGTTTGTCTTAATGTGTTGTATTGTCAATCAGTTGTTGTCAGTTTTTGTCAACTCCCTCAGTATTTAACACCGTCAGATGAAGGTTTTAATTAATTATTTATTAATTTATTCTTTTTTATTCATTTATTGTGTTAAAATATTAAAACATCAACTGAACTACATTATGTCTGATTTAACTCAAGAACATTGGTTATGTTTAACATTAAAAATTAGGTAATAATAGAGTAATAAATAATAAATAGAATAATAAATAGAGATAATAAATAGAGGTAATAAATAGAGATTTAATAAATTTAGGAACTGGGTTGTTATTAATAACCCTAACCCAGAAAAAATTGAAAATTGTAGAGAATGTATTTGTTCCCACTTAACACCACTTTACTCAACACCATATTACATAATTTAAGACTTAATGCTGTTGTTGGAAGAATCCAATTAAAACAGCACTGTTTTTAATGCGCTCTGAATGAGTTTTTAAGTTACAAATTAAGTTATGAAGTGAATCAATGTACATTTTTAGATATATATATATATATATATATATATATATATATATATATATATATATATATATATATATATATAGCCTATTGTCTGTTACTAGTCTGTAGGCTACTTCATTTTATTTTTGAGTCTAAATTTTAATTATTTACTGTATTTTATTTTTATTATGATTTTTTTTTATTCTGAACTGTTTTAATTATTCTCGTTTCTTTTGATTATTTTAATTTCTTCTATGTAAAGCACTTTGAATTGCCATTGTGTAAAATGTGCAATATAAATAAACTTGCCTTGCCGAGCTTATGTATACTGTATGCCTATATGTGTGTGTAGCTGCTTTCGCTATGTTATGTCACTGCGCGCGTTCTGTTTTGAATGACAACGGCTTCTTCCAATCACAGAGTAGGACAGAGTGAGAGGGCGTTTCCGTTTCCCTCCGCGGCCTGCTCTGTCGGTCACCTCCTGCTGCGCAGTTCTCGCTGAACGAGACGCGTCCTCTCCCCGGTGCGCAGGCGGGAGAGGCCTGAACGGAACGTGTAAACATCGAGTGCGGGACGCATGATTTTAAAGGAAAGGGTGCAACAAATGGAAGCGGATGGTTTTGTGCGCAGGCGGCGGATGACAGCGGACACATCGGGCGGCGATGCCGCGGTGGCCGGAGCTTCCGCGGGCGCGGAGATACACTGGCTCGGCGGCAGGTTCTGGGGTGTTTCGGATAGTCTCGTTGGCACATTGACACCTCGGTTAGTAGCAGAACCGGAGCTTCATGTTGGACATGTCTGATGGCTCCCAAGAGGCCACTGATCTCTCGGAACCGGACTATGAGGGTTTGCCCCAGGGCGCCTCCACCAGCACGCACATGTTTGCTGGAGCAGTGGCTGGAATCATGGAGCATTGCCTGATGTTCCCTATTGATTGTGTGAAGGTAAATAAATAAGAGATGAGCGTTTTAGAAAGAACCTTAAAATAATTCATTAATAGGACTGATGTGATCAGCGGGCCCTAGAAAGATCCAGCAAGATGGCAAGGTCGAGTTAGTTTCCCCTCTGTGATCTCTGTATTTTACAGACTACATACTTTTCATACAGTAATTTCCCTCACATCCTTTCTCAGATTTTAGTTTTTGTACTTATAAACTTTACTACTGCACTTCAGCGTCCTTGCGGTTATTGCTGGTAATGCTCATTTGTAGTTCTGTAATCTCGTAAACATCAAGTTCTGTCTGGGCTAATCTGGTAATAACTAACTAAAGACCCTAGTATGTTATTCCAGCAGCAACTTGCCTTTCTATGTGTGTGGTAATACAATTGCATCCTGTGGTTGGGAGTGTTTGTAGTACCTTTCTTTCTGCGAGGTGTCATTATGAAACACGAACATGAGCTTAGAAGGTCACACGTGGCTCCGCACTTGAACCACATGACCATGTTGACGCTGCTCTGGTCTACTGCGCATGCGCATTGATTACGTTGTAGTTACGTATTTAGATTTGTTTGTCTTTTAAGTTAAAGGTTTCCTTAGAGACAGTACACTAACTAAATATAATTGTTTTTATATGCACCATAGGAGATCTGTGATATGCTCTAGTTCTATGACTAGACCGATATCAGATACACTGGCTCAGATGCACACTTTTGATGATGCCATTTCATTTGATAAATGTACACAACTTTGTAGCGTGCCTTCCATTCAATGCATCGCAGTAAGCTTTGTTAATTTTGCAATGAAACAAAGTCTCAGATTTCAAATTCTGTCAATTTTATCACAAAATTTAAACAGTAAATATTGTGTGGCCCTCTTTAAAGGTGCATTGTGCAACATTTCATGTTAAAAATAGCAGTTTTTCTAACCCCTATATGCTTAAACTATTGCCTGAACGGGCTGAATGAGCCCTTCTCTGATCACTGCGATCACCTCTTTAATCCTGTACAGTAAACCAAATAAGGATACGGAGACGGAATTTGAGACTGGGTGTGACGTCATGTGTGTTTTGTGCTCACCTGGCTAGCCTATGTCTGGCAGGTTTGTGTATTCACCGCCTTTCTTCGTATCAGCGAAGACAACTTGAGCGACAAAACTTTAGTCAACTTTCGACAAAAGTAGAAGATGGATTCAAAGAGGCCGGCTTGTAGTTCATTCCAAACCCCAACGCAAACCCCACGTAAGACATTTAAAATAAAACTTTTGTCTAGTGCCACCAAAAGGGCCAAATTGGAGTCAGACCAGCCCGGTCTCATCCCAAGGGGTCATATAGTGACGCTTTTGACATTTCGTCTACATCCAATGCACATGGCACCCTTTAGTGTCAATATGTGATGCAGATATTTATGGGCCAGAAAGTGCCTCCTAGTGGTCTAACCCTACCCCAGACCTAAACCTACCCATAACCAAAGCGTCTTATATTGACGCTAAAGGGTGCCATGTGCGTTGGATTTAGACGAAATGTCAAAAGCGTCACTATATGATGTCCTAGGATGAGAATGCGTTGGTCTGAATAAGACTAGAGTCAACATCGGGAAGGCTTTCATCAAATGGAGAGATCCTGGGTCTGCTCTTGGGCTCAAAACGGGTCCTATAAAGAGTAATAACTTATATTGTTCATGAACGTGTTTCCATAATAATACAATCATAAGTGGATTCAGTAAACACCTTAGT
This sequence comes from Hybognathus amarus, assembly GCA_030378365.1. Taxonomy (NCBI): domain Eukaryota; kingdom Metazoa; phylum Chordata; class Actinopteri; order Cypriniformes; family Leuciscidae; genus Hybognathus; species Hybognathus amarus. Next base: position 8,174 of record JAQIUQ010006436.1, read on the forward strand.
TTTCAGTAAAAACCTTAGTTTTCTACTACCCCCGTTTTCCCCTCACACATAAGTGTGTAATTTACTCAAATCCCTTTCCTTTCATATATTTAAAATGAGTTGCAGATTTATAACTTTATTACCTCTGAAGACATTATGACTGTTAACAAAAGATGTGTGCGGTTGATGTTCCTTTGGTTATGAACAGCTAGTGCAAGTATGTCGTGTTCTATGAACGTGCACATCTCTGGTTGCAGTTCCGCTTGTCGCCAGAGGGGGCGTAGTTCTGCAAAATCAGAGACTTGCACAATGCACACTTTAACGTGGCATAGCAGATCGCTGTATGAGCCTCAGTTCAAGCGGCAAACTGATCATTTACTACTAGTTATAGCATGAAATTAAGTTTGAATGAACATCAGAAGGTATGTTAAAAGAAATTGTACAGCTTACCGAAATACGTAAGCTGTTTCATTTCTAATATAATCGCTCAGTCAGTGTTTCAATCACAGAGAGACCTGTGATCAATAAAAATAAAAAAATATATAAATTATATATACAAACCTTACAAAACCCTTGTAAAACAGTGTCATGTGACTTTACATTTACCTCAGAAAAGCCCATTTATGTCTATAAACTTGATAGTCAGCTAGAGAAATGGAGTCTAGAGAGAAGCATTTTTTTCTCAATATATGTATTATATATTCACTCTATTTTTACTTAATCTGTTCTAAAGTATATAGCCTAATGTATGTTTGAAGATCAAAGTTTTTATGACAGCCACCAATTAAATGTTTATTAAAAAAAACAGTTGGAGTAGAAAAATAATTGTCATTAAATGTATAATTCTAACTTTGTTATTATACAAAAACCCTTACTGTACCTGATGACGTACAGGCCTATCTAAATGAATCAATATCAAGTTATATTGTAGTCAGAATTGAATTGAATCAAAAGCTTGGGAATCAAAATCAATTTGAATCAAATCCTGAAATTTCTTTCAATGCCCAGCCCTAATTCCTACTTTAAACCATTGTTTCCCTGAACAGGACAGTGTAATTTATCATATCATATGCTATAAGGCTACATTCACACTGCCAGCATAATTGCTGAATTCGTTTATTTTATTATAATTTTTTTTTTTTGTATAGCTGTTGTTGACATTGTTTTAAATGTGGTCAATATCAGATTCCAGTGCGAACAGATCATGTTCCAGGTCTGACTGGGTGGGTAAAATCTGACTCCCATGAATTGTGATGAATGTTGATCTAGACTAGAATGATATAAAAGTTGCATGAATTCTGATTTGACTGTTCAGACTGAGGTTGCATTGCAAAACATTTAGGACCACTAAAGACCTGTTTGGACTGTTTGTCCAAATCCGATTTTTGTGCATATCTGATTGGAATCTGATCATATTTAGCAAGTGAAAATGTAAAAAAAAAATCACACAAAATGCTATATTTGCAAATCTGTTTCGAGCTACATTTAAATATTTGCATTTCTGGTTTCAAGTTTCAGTCTGGATTTAGCATGGTATGTCACTTTATCACGCCATGTGAAGCGTACACGTCAGACGTTGTTATAGTAAACATGCTGAAAGTCACTGCAGAAATAAGCTTGTTTATGGCGTAGAAAAACCAATGCAGATATTCTGTAACATGAAAGTGCGCCACGAGACATGCAAATCAGACCCAAACAGTTTCAATACACAGTCAATAATTTGGACCAGGTAGACTAATAATCAGATTTGGACTGACAGTCTGTGAACATAGCCATATGGAAGTGATCCAAAACCGGAATTGAAAAGATGAGACGTTATGCGGTTTGTGCCATTTACAATGTTATGGGAAAAGCAGATATTAGTCACATATGAGCAAAAATCTCAGATTTGAGCCATGTTTACCTGCAATCTGAACATAGCCTAAGTGAGCCTGTGAATGCACTGATAATGATGGCTTTGGCAAACTGTAAGGCAGTTGCTTTGAGTGTTCAGCTGCTCTTATCAGGATAATGTGAAGGGTTCTTTACAGACAAAGACACTTTATCATGTCTTTTGCAACTGTTCTCTCCTAAGTAAGCCAGTCCAGATTGTGAATCTAGAAAACACAAATCTGTTTTGTATATATGTACATAATTTTTTTTAACACTAAATATAAATATGTGCCATGGCCTACATGTTCCTCAAATTTTCATATGCTCAGAATGCCACAATGCTCCAACTGCCACACATTTTACAAAAATGTAAAATTCTCTTCACCTCTTCATCTACCGATCTGAGATCACGTAATTATGGTGCAGTCAGTTTTAAATATATCAATCCATCAAATCAAGTTCACTTCACGTTTTTCTTGTTGGATGGATAGGTTCATTTCGAGATATGTTAGTAGTAAAATTGGGTGTAGTATTTTCCTGTTAAATTTTTTTTGGTGTGTGTATCTTTGCAAAACATGTAAATTCCAAGCTGAGGTTGATTCACACCAGTATGAGTCATTGGGGAAGGTAAACACAACACTTCAGGCAAAGGTTAAGTTTAAATCGCTGAAGCTCACAGGGTGGCACACTGCACATTGCCCCTGTTTAGAGGACAGAATTAGAACATTGAAAGCACATGTTCAGTCCATCATTGACCTTTTTTTTAAATAAACAAAAAAAAAACAGGATTTCAGCACAATAATCTAAAAATGAATGATGGATTGTACATAGAGATTATAGCACAGGCTCCCCCCTCAAAATTAAATTGGTTAGTTACTTTAATTAGTACAGAGATCTACTTTCTTTTTAAAGGAGTAGTTTACTTTTAAAAGTGATAATTCCCTCGCCCCCATGTCATCCAAGATGTTCACGTCTTTCTTTCTTCCAGTCGAAAAGAAATTAAGGTTTTTGATGAAAACATTCCAGGATTTTCTCCATATACTGGACTTCATTGGGAACCAAATGGTTCAAGGTCCAAATGAGAGTTTCAGTGCAGCTTCAAAGGGCTTTAAACGACACCAGACGATGAATAAGAGTCTTATTTAGGACCCTTCGAGTCATGGCTGAAAAAGATTTGTTCATTTTGATGAACGAGTTTGAACAAGAGAGTCACGAACGCTCATCGCAGAACAGAGCAAAGCGAGCATTTGAGCTTATAAAACTTAAACTTTATTTATTTTTGAAATGAGCGATCGTTTCGCTGAGAAAAGACCCTTATTCATCCTCTGGAATCGTTTAAAGCCCTTTGAACAGTTTGCACTGAAACTCTCATTTGGACCTTGAACCATTTGGTTCCCAATGAAGTGCATTACATGGAGAAAATCCTGGAATGTTTTCATCAAAAACCTTAATTTCTTTTCGACTAAAGAAAGAAAGACGTGGACATCTTGGATGACATGGGGGTGAGTAAATGATCAGCAAAAGTTTTTTAAAAGTGAACTACTCCTTTAAATCAATATTATATATTTCACCTTTTTTGAAAGGGGCTTTGTTCATTATTATTATTTTTTTTTTGATAATGCTTCACCATAGAAACTTAATTCAGTAATCACAATTGAATAAAAATGTGTGGAAGGGAATTCTTTTTTACTTAATCTTAGTACTCTGTTTTCTTTATGGAAATTAAACAATTTCCCTTGCTGTAATAAAAGATCAGTTCTCTGTTTTGCACTGTTACAGATCTAATCTCTGTACTTTAGTCTATTTTGCAATCCTGAGCATTTCAAGAGCAATCTTGGAACTTCCTGTCTGCAGGTTGCAGTTCCTCACTCCGCTGTCACAAGGAACTGGTTTTAGATAGGATTTACGCACATTTATTAGCAAATATAATTATTTTCCCGGGCCTTTTATAATGGAAGCACTGTTTCCTCACAGGTATAATACTGATTCATGCAACCACTGCTGCAACTGACTCAAATTTCCCCACATTGCAGCTACTGTTCTGAACTAATATGTTCAGCTACTCTAAATCTGACCATGTCTATACAAACATGACTTCTGTGGTACTGAGTCTAAAGTTCACAAAGTAAACCTACAAGAACTAAACATGTTGTGCATTACTGGCTTTTTCCAACATTTGGGTTTCTTCCTGTTGAAAGCCAGTGTTTCAGTCACTGCTTTGCATCCATGTTTCGGATGTACATCAGGTGATACAGTAGCGCTGCAGGAAAGAGGATTAGGTTAGATTAAGTCCCTGTGTGACCTTATTGCTACACACTTCGGTTCTGATCTACAGATCCAATGACTCAGTGTCTGTAATGCATGTTTCTAAGGCTCTATTAAATCATGTTTGTCTTATTTTTTGCAGTCTACTGTTTTTATGGTCTTCTTTAAAGTGATTTACATTAATTGTAAACCTTATTCGGACTTTAAGGAGTAGTTCACTTTTCAAAAAACTTTTGCTGATAATTTATTCACCTCCATGTCATCCAAGATGTCCATGTCTTTCTTTCTTCAGTTGAAAAGAAATTAAGGTTTTTGATGAAAACATTGCAGGATTTTTCTCCATATAATGCACTTCAGGGGTAACCAAACGGTTCAAGGTCCAAAAACACACTTTCAGTACAAACTAGCAAACTTGTTTCAAAGGGCTTTAAACCGACTCCAGACGATGAATAAGGGCCTTATTAAGCGAACGATCACTCATCTAACAAAATAACTCACATAGGTTAGGTTTTGTAGGCTCAAATGCTTATGCAAATCTTTTTCCGAGCCAATTAGTTCGTTTCGTTCGTTAATGAACCTAATGTTCTCGCGAAAGATTCGTTCATTTTGACTGAATGAATTCGAACAGGAGAGTCACAACGTGCATCACAGAAGAGAGCAAGGCGAGCATTTGAGCTTATAAAACTTAAACTTTGTTATCTATCTCATTAAATGAACCCTCATGTTGTTTCAACCCCTTAAGTTTGTTCATCTTCGGAACACAGTTTAAGATATTTTAGATTTAGTCCAAGTAGTTTTCTGTTCCCCATTAAAAATATATACACTTTATACTGTCCTTGTCCAGAAAGGTAATAAAGACATCATCAAAGTAGTCCATGTGACATCAGTGGCTTAGTTAGAAATGTTTGAGCATCGGAAATACATTTTGATCCAAAAACTACGACATTATTCAGCATTGTACTCCTCTTTGGTTCTATTGTCAGAGCACGTTCAGTGACGCTTATGACGTAAGACACTGCTGACGTGTTATCTGTGCGCCCGAGCTTCGTTGACAGCTGTAAACAAAACCATCTTCGCAAACATGTCTAAGGATTTAAATATAGCCCAGCAATATTTATTTGAACCCGAATACACGGACGCACCAGATAGATTAATAGTGTTGCAGTGACTCGTGAACACGGATTTACAACAGAACCGGAAGAGAAAACAATGCTGAATAAGTCGAGTTCTGTTATTTTTGGGCCAAAATGTATTTTCGATGCTGATGATGATTCTAACTAACCCACTTACAGGCTTGAACGACATAAGGGTTAATGACAATTTTCTATTTCTGGCTAACTAAAACTTTAATCTATATTCCGGGCTTGTAAGTAAACAATTATTTTTTTTAGCAATAGTAAACTAACCAAGAATATTTACATAAAAA
>JAQIUQ010006438.1:12500-68405 GCA_030378365.1 Hybognathus amarus
TCCGAGCACAGAAGACCTGACAGCTGCGTGAACAACACACTCGACGTGCTGGAGGCTGGAGCTGCTGAAATATGTACATGCACTTTTTTGCATTTTCCAGAGGGAGGGGTTGATGCAAATGTGTGGGTTAGTGACGTACCATAACCCAGCTGTAGTCCCGATGGAGTTCGATTTTGTTGGCAATTATACTTCCTGATTTTCGCTGCAGATACTGTTCATGCACCAACAGCAACATTACACACTATTTAAAATGAAAAAAGTGAAATGGCACCCAACCCCCCCCCCCCCCCCCTTCAAATTTACATTGAATCAAATATACTGTACTAAATATTATTTCTTTTATATAAAATATATATATTTTATAAAATATTTTTCTATAAAATTACTATAAAATCAAAGCCATATATCTAACCAAGTTGTGTTTCAAATTTGATATCACAAAAATTGAAGTTCTCATGAGATTTTGTTTAGCTGTAATACCAAAAATGGCATAAATTCCATTGAATTTAAGTGTAAGCGTTCTGCTGTAACAAAGTGAATATATATCTGGCCAAATATCACTTCTGTTACAAAATATGGAACCTTCTGACAATGCTTTTTGTCAAGACTAGAAAAGGTTTTGATCATAAATTATGATGGGCAATGAAAAAGTACAGTAGCCTATGTATATGATTCCGGAATCATTTATTACCATTAAGTGACATCTCAACCATTTGGTAGAGGCCGATATTTAAAAAAATTATGGGATGTGTTGAAAAAAAAATACACTGAGTGTGGTTACTAGCGACATAAGAAGATAAGAAATACAAACAAACAAAAAAAATGTCATCACTTTTTTCTTGGTGCGGACTTTTTAATTATTTTGTGAAAAATTACAATTGTTATCGAGTCTGTTAATGTCATGTTTCTCCTTGTTTTTGTAGACATCTTATATTTTACATTTTCATAATATTTCTTACCTGCGTAGATTTGAACTGTGTGGAACAACAAAGGCAACCTCAGGAGAGAATCGCTTTTTAAATGGAAGGTAACACCGTCCGTGCTGTGTCTCTTTGACCACTAGGGGGCGTAGCGCTTCTAGAGTTTACACCGGTTTGTCATGCCCCAGTTTTAAACCCAAACAACTCTATATATTACACGTTTTAAAGGTCTGTGTAGGCCCACATAATCCGTGCTCACAAACTTCACTTCAGAGATTTTCAAACCTTCATAGAACAAATAGGTCAGTTGTATTCAGTCTTGTGGAATTTGCTGCATTAGTGTTTTTAGAAGGTATGGTAGAACCATGTTACAGAAATGTGTTTGCTGTTGGTCAGAGAGAATCAGAATCATACAGTGTTCCACTTATGTGTTTAAAAAGAGGTGAAGGTTCACAATGTTATTCTGAATTGTTTTCAGCAGGATATATGACGACTCATCATCATCTCTTATATTATGTTTCTACCTGAAGGTGGTCAGAAGAAAGCTTTGGAGACATAAGGAACCATTCTGATATTGATATTCTGAGGAAGCAGCTAATCAATGCTCGCTGACTAAGGTAAAAGCTTGATCCTCTCAGGTCAGGTGAAGACACTTTGCTACTGTGACGTGACGCAGCATTTTCCTCTCGTAGCAAGAGATGTCGGTGTAAGCAAGGCCTCTTGAATCTTGCTTTTGTTGTAATTTTACATTATTGGTGCAGCATCCTGTTTGTTGTCTCACTGGCTTAGGGTGTCATTTTCAGATATTTCATAAAGCCAGATGACTGCAAAGACCAAAGTAAATATAAAATCTTCTCTGGGTTCCTCTACGACTATTGTAAGACCCAGTAGAAGGTTTGATTGGGTCTTTATAGTTATGTTTTAATATACTGGATGAAATAATAAACTCGCAATTTTTTAAGATGGAAATCTTGTAGTCGGTAATACTATAATGAAGTGAATTTTAAATCATTTTAGTGTCAAACCAATGCATGTTAAAAATATTGTCGTGTCCAAGATGCTGTACTAATTTGTAAAATGATAAACTGACAATAAACTGAACAAAATTGTAATAATTTATACGTTTTACTGTTTCCTCAATATCACTTTCCATAATAGTTACACCATTAGTCTTTTGTAAAATAATTTTAACTAGCCATTTCCTTAATGACATTATCCTACAGGAAGTGTCATCATTTTCGAGAGAAAACTACAGCACAAACACCAGTAAGTATTAACAATTTAATTAATGGATTCTTTGTTTTTTTGTTTTTTCTTTTCTTTTCTCATTTTTAAACATCCTATTCGATGAAATTACAGAAATTTGTATAGCCAACTGTAAATAAATTTGGTAACACTTTATTTTACGTGTGACGTGATAAAGAGTAATTACTTGATTAATTACTTAGTTGTAGACGTTGTAATAACATGTAACAAAATGTAATTAACATGTAACTAAGTTATGGAACAGCATGTACTTACAGATTGTAATTACACACATGTAATAGACAGCTACTGTTACACATGTGTAACAGGCCGAGTTGATTACATTACGTGCTATTGACTCTGGTACAATGTAATTATATAAGAAAGTACTACCCAATGTAACAAGTATTTAAATGTTACTAAGGTGTGTAAAAAGCCTGCAGTTACACATGGTCATTTTGTACCTTCTAAAATAGTGTATCAGGATTGTACTTAAAGGGATAGTTCACTTTGAAATAAATTTTTGGTATGTTTCAGCTTACCTCAAGGGCATCCAAGATGTAGGTATCTTTGTTTCCACAGTATTTTCAAATTTTGACATTTTTCTGATTTAACCGATTTGTTGTCTGTCAGTCATATAATGCAGGTTTAGGGGGTCCACGTTGAAGAGCATGCACAGAGAAGTCAAAATTAAACATGATTTAATGACTCAGAAATGTAAGTACACATTGAATGGCCTAAGGCACAAAACGAGCGGTTTGTGTGAGAAAACGAACAGTATTTATATCGTTTTTACCTCTCGTATAACCACAGCCATGTCCAAATGATCTGAATCAGTTGTCCAAAGTCCAACTGAACCGAACTGAACCATGTCCAACGTTCCGCCGGATGAGATGGCTTGCGCTTGTATGTCACTCATTGTTTACACAGAGATTTCAGAAGTTTTACCTTTCACTTTGAAGATCTAAACGTCTTTAGATATACAGGAAATCGCAATGGAAGACAATTCGATATATCTAAATATGTTTAGTGAAAGGTAAAACTTCATCTCTGTGTAAACAATGAGTGACGCACATGCGCAAGCGATCTCATCCGGCGAGAACGTTGGACACGGTTCAGTTTGTTTCATTTGGATATTGGACAACTGATTCAGATCACTGGGACTTGACTGTGATTACACGAGGTAGAAACGATATAAATCTGTTCGTTTTACTCACACAAACCGCTCGTTTCATGTCTTAGGCCACCAATGTGTACTTACATTTCCGAGTCATTACATCATGTTTAATTGGACTTCTCTGTGCATGCTCTTTGAGGTGGACCCCTTAAATTCTGCATTATATGACTGACAGACAAGAACGGTTTAACAGAAAAATATCAAAATTGAAAATACTGTGGAAACAAAGACGCCTACATCTTGGATGCCCTTGAGGTAAGCTAAAACATACCAAAAATTAATTTCAAAGTGAACTATCCCTTTAAGTGTACTTAATGTGTATAAGGTATGTAGGTACACGTGTAATACACTTCAAGTACAAATCTTGATACACTTTATTTTACGTAGCTTATCCCTGTGTAATATTATGTAATTGCAATGTAATTAGTAAGCTACCGCATGCATTTATGCTGTGAACAAGTGAGTTAGGCCTAATTCAAACTAAAGTACATATGGATAAGGTTTGTAGATACACATGAAGTACACTTAAGTACAATATTGATACACTTTATTTACGTATCTTATGCCTGTGTAATATTCTGTAAATTGAATGTAATTAAGAAGCTACTGCATGTATTTAGCTGTGAACTTGAGGGTTAATTCAGATGGATAAGGAATGTAGATATTCATGAAGTGCACTTCAGTACTTGATACACTTTATTGTACTAAGGTACAAAATGACCATGTGTAACTGCTGGCTTTTTACCTTAGTAACATATTTTAGTACTTGTTACATTGTACCAAGTCGGTAACACATATCTACACATATGTAGCTGCCTATTACATGTGTGTAATTACAATCTGTAAGTGCAGGCTGTTCCATAACTTAGTTACATGCTAATTACATTTTGTTACATGTTATTACAGTCTACTACTAGTAATTAATTAAGTAATTACTCCGTATCACGGACACCGTTAAAACAAAGTGTTACCAAAAATTTTTTTTGAAGTCTGAAAAAAAGTCTACTTCAGTCTTTCTTCTTCAAAATTTCATGTTTAATTCATTGTTACTTACTGTGATCATTTGTTTACTGAAATTTACCTGCAATTTCTGAGTGAAAATTATTTCTTCACCCTCTTTTTTTGACAAAACTATATGATATTATAAAAATAACTCAGTTGCAACCTCAAGCTGAACTTGCTCCTGCATAATAGCAATCTTTTATTTGGCCTTCAACATAAAATACATGTTTCAAAACAGGCCATTCCACTTTTAGGAAGAAGCTAAAAGATTTAAATAAGCCAATTAAATTAGTTGGAAAGGATCCAACTGTATTTGGGATAGACGGTCAGAAGATGAAAGTATACCTGGCAAATACCTGTAAATGAGGTCATTGGTCAAAAACAGTATGTGTAAACTGTGTGTGTGTGTGGTGTGTAATGTTTAAAAAATGCAAAGAAATGACTGACACAGAAGCAATTCAAACGTGGCCAAGTGACAGTCACATTTACTGTAATGTTTACAGCATCATAGAATTTCATTCAGTTTAGTTTTGTAAATCTGTCAACCATAAAGTTTACAGTGTAATAAACCCCATCCTGTACATCTCAGTAGTTTGTCATTTAATAAATTCTGCTTGGTACATCTAGTGCGTAAATTCATCCTCTGTAATACCTGACTGTAAAGTGTACAGTGTAAACTCTACGTTATAGATTCTTGTATATAATAGCTTTGTGTGCTGTAAAGTTTACCGTGTATAATAAAACCTTTTTGCCTCTTGAGTAGATCCAAACCAAAAATATTCTCTACCAAAAATAGTCAAATAATGTGGGTTTATAATAATTCCATTTGATTAGATATCTTCTCTTACAAGTTGGATAGCATGTTTGTGTCCTGAATACTTCGTAAATATCAATGATCTCTAACGGTAGCGACAAACATTCCTATAACAACCAGCGGTACAGTGCCTAAAATCTTAATAGTCAAATATCACAATAATATTCATACTCTTTGCTTTGTAGCGAATAACAGTGAGCGCTCGTTACATACATCTGAACGTTACAAACTGCAGCGAGGGAGAGTAAAAAACGTGAAGCCGGACCTTTCCTGTCTTTCTGTGTGGACGACCTGCAGTCTGGGATCACTGTGAGGACACGCCCCTGCACTGAGCCAATCAGAGTGAAGGAAGTGGGGTGAGTGTTGAGTTCCGCAGCTATTGCACAAGAAACTTGTTGATTTTGTGTGTGTGTGTGTCTGTTTTTGGTATTACTCGTCCTCAGCGTATATACGTGAGGCACACATTTTGAGTTCCATTGATTTCCAGCTCTAACAGAGTCTTTTTGTTTGTCGTTCTGCCCCTGTAGAGGGCGATGGGAGAAGCACAGTCTCTCAGGAGTCTCTCAGGAGGCGGTGGAGCTCAGCAGGGTGGCGAGGAGCGGGCAGAGCAGAAGTGCCAGGCTCAGAGAGAGCTCGCTGGCACGGTTGCACTTTTGGCCTCCTTCGCAGCGGGACTGTTGGCACAAAACACCCTTGAAGTCAGGCGGACAGCTGCAGCGCTGGTTCTGAACACACGTCCCCCGTTCTGGCACAGAAAGTAACTCCTCGTCACACACGTTCGCTGTGGAGAACATAGAGGAAAAGTTCATCTACAACATTTCCCGATCTCTGCTGCTTCTTTTTTATATATAATTATTAGGGTTGGGTATCGAGAATAGAAGTATTGGATTGGAACCGGGACTAACTTTCGTTTTTCCGGAATCAGTTCAGAAAGTTAAAATTTCGATTCCTGGTTTCGAATATTCACAGTCCGCTGACCGAAAGAAGAAACCGACGAACCAATGAAGAAAGCATCTACCGGAAGTGTTGGCATAACCGCACGAGTCGAACATGAGTAGCTTACGATCGACGGTCCAAAGTGTGGCTTCACTTTTCTAAAAATAACGAAATCTCGCCAAAATGCAACCTTCAGAAAGACCGTTGGTTAGCAAGGTTAGCTAAACTTTTTTGACCCTGCCTCTTTAAAAGAATCAGAATTAAAATCGTTTAGGAACCAGAATCGAAACAAGGAATCAGAAATTAGAATAAGTATCGATTCAATTTAAACGATACCCAACCCTAATAATTATGCAAATACACTGTTAAAACCGTAATATTAGGGAAATATTATTACGATTTAAAAAATAACTCTTTTTATTATAATATGATTTAAAATGTAATTTATTCCTGTGATCAAAGCTGCATTTTTACCATCATTACTTCAGTCACCAGTGTCACATGATCCTCCAGAAATCACTCTAACATGATGATTTGCAGCTCAAGGAACATTTCAAACTATGTTGAAAACTTTGTTTGACATTTGAAAACAATGTCAAACAATGTTTTTTGCTACTTAATATGTTTTGTGGGATCTATGATGCACTTTCATTCAAAAGTTAATAATTTATTAAAGGGTTAGTTCACCAAAGATGAAAATTCTGTCAGTATTTACTCACCCTCATGTTGTTCCAACCCCGTAAGACCTTTCATCTTCAGAACATGAATTAAGATGTTTTTGATTAAAATCTGAGCACTGGATCACATACTAGTCCATAGGCTTCTTGAGGAATTGTAACTTGCCGCCTCGAAAAGTTATTAAAGACATCGTTAAAATTGTCCAAGTGACTACAGTGGCTCAATCTTAACTTTATCAAGTGACGAGAATACTTTTTGTGCGCGAAAACAAACAAATATAACGACTTTATTTCAACTATTCACTTCCTTCTCTATGCGCCTCTAGTCAATTAACGTAGTGTGATAGCGTAAGAGCTACGCCACACTTAGCCCCGTCCACACTGCTGCGTTTTCGTTTAAAAACGGAGAATTAAAAGGATTAGTTCACTTTTGAAAAAACTTTTGCTGATAATTTACTCACCCCCCATATTTCAAAACTTATTCCAAAAATGTAACTTTTCTAAGGACAAATGGTAGCCTAGCTCTATTCTGGAGGCGCGTTTGTACCGTCACGTTATACGTAATTACGTTCGAAAGGTCACAGCGCGACGTAGCTGGAAGTACAGAGTCAGTAAGCTGAACACAGGTTGAATGTGCAAACTAACTCAAACGCCGTTTACAAAAAAAAAAAAAAAAAGGAATTAAAAGGTAAAATAACGATGTCGGACGATTGTGATTCTGTACTTCCGGCTACGTCGCCGTGACCTTTTGAACGTAATTACGTATTACGTGACGTTTCAAACGCGCCTCCAGAATAGAGCTAGGCTACCATTTGTCCTTAGAAAAGTTACATTTTTGGAATAAGTTTTGAAATAAACCATCGTTTCGCATGATAAGACCCTTATTCATCGTCTGGTGTCGATTAAAGACATTTGAAGCTGCATCTGAAACTGTTATTAACGATCTTTTGGAGCTTGGGCCGTCTGGTTCCCATGGAAGTCCATTATATGGAATGTTTTCCATTATATGGAAAGTCCATTAAATCCTGGAATGTTTTCATCAAAAACCTTAATTTCTTTTCAACTGAGGAAAGAAAGACATGGACATCTTGGATGACATGGGGGTGAGTAAATTATCAGCAAAAGTTTTTTCAAAAGTGAACTAATCCTTTAAAACAAATACGATCTCCGTCCACACCAGCGTTTTATCTGCGTATTAGAATTGATCTCCGTCCACATTAAAACGAGTGAAAACGCGGATCACGTGACCTGTCCAGACACTGAGACATGCGCGTGCCGGTGTAAACAGGGCTTGGCGAATCAGGGATGGAGACGTCATAACTGATAACACCCAATCATAGAGTCATAGCGTCAGCCTCTGCGTCAGCGTTTCTGAAGTCCTCCGTTTTTTATCTCGTCTACACTTAAACGCCCTACGGAGATTCAAAACGCGAAACGAGCTGCAGCGTTTCTAAACTTCTCCGTTTTAGGTCTTTGTTTTTCCCGATTTAGTCTGGACGGGAGGTGCAGAACGTAGCAAAAGGTCTCCGTTTTTTAAACGAAAACACAGTAGTGTGGACGGGGCCTTAGGCTCACTATTGGCCGGCGCTAGCTCGTATGTAGATGCGTGTGACGTACGTAAGCAATACAGATGCGAGAGGCTGTGTGTGTCGTGAATAAGTAACGGCTCAAGGGCGTTGTTAGGCACGACGCAGAAGCGGAGTGCCTGCAACCCCTTAGCCGTTACTTATTCACGATACAGCACTTGCCTCGAAGTATCTTATTGCTTTTATAAAACGGTTGCCACACAATATTTAAGTAAAAAAAATGTTAGTGCAACTTTCTTGAAGTAAAATCACTAAAAGCTTACCTTCCGCTGGAAAAAATAGTCCCCGAGTGTGAACAGCAATAACGTTCCAATGTGTAAAATGCATGAAAGCTCAAATAAAAACAACATAGAAGTGCAGTGTTGCGCAGCGATCAATAGAACCGTTGGGTGAAGCGGTCGTAGCCGTGTTTTATCGTGAATAAAGCACAGCTCTTGACCAATCAGAATCAAGGATTCGAACTACCCGTTTTATAAAATAACACAAGCTTACTTTATTAAATTAGTAACCTGACTTGAGGCAGAGAGAGAAGTAAATGAATAGTTGAAATAAAGTCTTTATTTTTGTTATTTTTTGTGCACAAAAAGTATTCTTGTCACTTGATAAAGTTAAGATTGAGCCACTGTAGTCACTTGGACTATTTTAACAATGTCTTTAATAACTTTTCGAGGCCGGCAAGTTTCAATTCCTCAAGAAGCCTATGGACTAGTATGGAGGAGTGATCCAGCTCTCAGATTTCATCAAAAATATCTTACTTCGATGTTCCGAAGATGAACGAAAGTCTTACGGGGTTGGAACAACATGAGGGAGAGTAAACACTGACAGAATTTTAATTTTTGGGTGAACTAACCCTTTAAGATGCATTCAATTAAATCAAAAGTGGCAGTAAAAACATTGCAACAGATTTCAATTTCAAATAAATGCTGTTCTTTTTAACTTTCTATTCATCAAAAGAATCCTGACTTTTTTTTCCCAAGGATCATGTGACACTGAAGACTGGAGTAATGATGCTGAAAATCCTGCTTTGATAAATTGCATTTTTTATATATTCAAATAGAAAACAGTTATTTTAAATTGTAATAATATTTCACAATATTTCCATTTTTGTTTAATTTTTGATCAAATAAATGCAGCCTTTCTGAGCAGAAGAGACTTAATTAGTCCTTTTTATTGGTAGTCTCTCTCTCTCTCTCTCTCTCTCTCTCTCTCTCTCTCTCTCTCTCTCTCTCTCTCTCTCTCTCTCTCTCTCTCTCTCTCTCTCTCTCTCTCTCTCTCTCTCTCTCTCTCTCTCTCTCTCTCTCTCTCTCTCTCTCTCTCTCTCTCTCTCTCTCTCTCTCTCTCTCTCTCTCTCTCTCTCTCTCTCTCTCTCTCTCTCTCTCTCTCTCTCTCTCTCTCTCTCTCTCTCTCTCTCTCTCTCTCTCTCTCTCTCTCTCTCTCTCTCTCTCTCTCTCTCTCTCTCTCTCTCTCTCTCTCTCTCTCTCTCTCTCTCTCTCTCTCTCTCTCTCTCTCTCTCTCTCTCTCTCTCTCTCACTCTCACTCTCACTCTCACTCTCACTCTCACTCTCACTCTCACTCTCACTCTCACTCTCACTCTCACTCTCACACACACACACCCACACCCACAGCCATGATCATTTTCTTTGTGGTTTGTATCTGTGTCATATTTAACATGGGCGTCTGGTGCCACAACGGGTCGCAGGAGTCTTGGTACTAATGAGACCAGGTGCTGCACACCTGACCCCAAAATGTCTCAGCAGTGAACAATGAGTGTGTGTGTGAGAGAGAGAAGAACAGAAAATGATAAAGAGGAACATGACTATTGCTATGTTATGAGTTGCATACTACTGCCTTTTAATGCTTCTGATGTTTCTCATTTGCCTGGAATACCTGGGATGACATATTACTACAGTACGACCAGAGCGCACAGTGCGGAGCACCGTTTCCCAGAATGCAACACCATTAATTCATCACACTGGAAATGAAAGGTTAGGTTGAGGGTAAGTAATATCAGTTGTAGTTTTAATCTCTTGACTCATTTTACACAGAATTAAATTAAAAAGGCGGAGGACATGGAAGTAAACTTACATGTGATCAGATCATGTGACAACAATGTAGCACAGAACACAACAGTTGGGTTCTTCTGGATCCCATTCATTTTCTCCATAGGGGAATTGATTTTGAATAGTAACTCATAAACCTTTAAAGATAGATGAACTATGAGCAACAAAGTTGTTAATTGATTGCATAGGCTTTTGTTAAAGCCATCAACCTGTATATATATATATATAAATAATACAGGCTGATGGCTTTAACAAAAGCATATGCAATGAGAAATATATATATGATATATATATATATATATATCATATTTAACAGTGGAATTCCAGGTGAAAACTACATCATCAATCTCCTGTTCGAACTCGTTTAAAAAATTGAACAAATCTTTTTTCGTGTCATTTGGTTCATTTCGTTTGTTGAATGAACCAAATGACATGAAAAAAGATTTGTTCATTTAAACGAGTTCAAACAGGAGAGTCACAAACGCGCATCACAGAACAGAGCAAGTCGACCTTTAAAACTTAAATATTGTTTTTTTTTTACAAAAAAGCAATCGTTTCGCTTGATGAAACCTTTATTCATCGTCTGGAATCATTTAAAGACCTTGGACCTTGATCCGTTTGGTTACCAGTACAGTGCTTATGGAGAAAAATCCTGAAATGTTTTCATCAAAAACCTTAATTTCTTTTCGACTGAAGAAAGAAAGACATGGACATCTTGGATGACATGGGGGTGAGTAAATTATCAGCAAAAGTTTTTTAAAAAAGTGAACTACTCCTTTAAAGCCCGGAACTCACAAAGCCGACGGTAGGGTCCTCGTTGGCTTTGTTCAGCCCGATTCAACATGTTGAATCGGCATCAGGCCATTAGGTAAACTCTGACTGGCTGTTCAGCTTAGTGAAAGAGTCAGTGCACAAGAATAAAAGCCAAACGGCAAGCAAAGAAGTCTAAACGGTAAAGAAAGAAGGCTGTTCTTATGTTACGTCATCTTACCTGAGTGTTCCTTGGCGACTATTTCAATATCAACATGAGCGGAGTGGAATATAGAAAGTGTTTAGCAGGATTTATATTCTAAACGGTAAGCACGTGCTGCTTTGTTTACGGTGTGTGTATCTGCAGCCGGCAGCGTCAGTTTTCCTTTTGAATGACGAATATAGACTAAATATCTGCAGAAATAGTCAGTTGGCTCATTACACCCATGTGTATTAAAACGCACATGCTCATTAGAACGCACATTATAGCTGACAGTCGGCTGTAGTTCTCTCAAGTGCAACTTTTTACCTCGACGAGAGGAGAAAACAGTTGGCTTTCATCAAGTGCTAGTTCGTTGGCATCGCCTTTGGTGTGTTCGGGCTTAAGTATTGTACCTTTGTCTTTTTGCTTGATTTTTAAAAACTTTTTTGCTTCAAATCAAATGATTTTATGCTCCAAAAACATGTATGATTATTATCCATGTTGAAAACAGTTTTTTACATTTTTATTTCAGGATTCTTTGATGAATAGAAAGTTCAAAGAACAGCATTTATTTAATTAGAATCGTTTCTAACATTATAAATGTCTTTACTGTAACTTTTGATCAATGTAACTCATCCTTGATGAATAGAAGTATTGATTTCTTATTTATTTCCCCCCAAAATAAAATACAAATTCTTACTGACCCCAAACTTTTTAAAGGGTTGTGTTTAATGTAACAAAAGCTTTCCATTTCAGATAAAAGCTGTTCTTTTGAACTTTCTATTCATCAAAGAATCCTGAAATAAAAATGTAAAAAACGGTTTTCAACATGGATAATAATCATACATGTTTTTGGAGCATAAAATCATCATATTAGAGTGATTTGTGAAGGATCATGTGACACTGAAGACTAGAGTAATGATGCTGAAAATTTAGCTTTTTTTCAGAGGAATAAATTACATTTTAATATATATTAACATAAAATAAGTAATTTTAAATTATCATAATATTTCACAATATTACTGTGTTTTTTGTGTATTTTTTATCAAAAAATTGCAGCCTTGGTGAGCAGAAGAGACTTCTTTTAAAAACATAAAAAATCTTACCGATCTTAAACTTTTGACTGGTAGTGTATATATATAACATAACAGTCTTTGTTTTGTTACAAAGTTTTTTTTTGTTACAAACATAACAGTCTTTGTTTTGTTACAAAGTTTTTACAGTGCATTATATTTAATGAAAGTAATAAAAAAGCTCTAAAAGACTTGTAAAACCATGTGAAAACTGTAAAAATATGTATATAGTATTAACCAAACAGCTTTTACTAGTACCAGTAAATACTGGGTGCATGCAGATCCACTTTACCATGAAACAAAACAAACCTATTTGAAGAAAATGACTAATCCAGCTCTGGAAGTGTGTCTCTAATGGATTCTCCCCTGTTCTGTCTCTTCACAGAGCTAGCGGTTTCATCTTAAAGATGGATCACAGGGAAAGCGCTGTGCGCAGGGGTTCTAACATCACCATGGGAATCCAGGTACAAATATGATCATTACCCCAAAAACCAGTTTCCAATAAACAAGGGCTTCTTAGAATGTGCAGATAGCGGGAATCAAAACCAAACCCATTATACAGCAGTATAATCTATAGAGAGTCTAAGTCCCTCCCCTTCCAGTGGACCACCATGGGACCTTATTTCGGAAAAATATTATATGGAAGTCAATGGCGAGAGACAACAAATATTTTGATCTCATTTGGATTGTGCCCTGAATTACATAAATTATGTTTTTCAATTTAAAAAATACATTTTAAAGTCAAGAAAGTCGCAGTTTGATATAAAACTGTTGAGGTATAAGACTATGACAATGAAGCTAACTTTGTTATTGTTTCTATAGTCTTACGTTAATCGTAACGTTATGCCGTCATTCCTGAGTGTTTTGTACCAGACTGCACACATACGAGCAATGGATCTTGCTCGTTGCTTCACTTCCCGGGAGATGTAGTTTATTTAGTTTTATGTGAAAATCGCTCAGTGTTACTCTTCTGTTTTATGACACTGCAACTTTCTTGACTTTCATAATCTTTTAAATTGACAAACTTTATATGTGTAATTCAGGGCACAGTTCAGACGGAATAAAAAGGATAAGTTGTCTCTCGCCATTACCATACATATTTTTTACTTAGGTACTTAGGCTCTCTATTGTGATAATAGGTCAGCCTCCTGTCAAATCAGATCGATCCCGCCCTCTTCATTATGAGACCACACCCCCTTTTTGTGCAACACAACTTCACACCAATTCCAATGTTTGAATCATAAGTCTTACAATTTCAACATTTCAATCAATTAATCTATTAGCTAAAAGTAACTTTGCAACTACATGTCAACTAGCAGAGTATTATAGAGTACTTAAAGAAGTTGTTCACATTTAAAAAAACTTTTGCTGATAATTTACTCACCCCCATGTCATCCAAGATGTCCATGTCTTTCTTTCTTCAGTCGAAAAGAAATTACGTTTTTTGATGAAAACATTCCAGGATTTTTCTCCATATTCTCCACTTTAAACCAAACGGTTCAAGGTCCAAAAGACAGTTTCAGTGCAAACTGTTCAAAGGGCTTTAAACGATTCTAGACGATGAATAAGGGTCTTATCAGAGCGAAGCGATCGCTCATTTAAAAAAAAAAAAGTTTAAGTTGTTCGAACTTGTTCGTCAAAATCAACAAATCTTTTTTTGAGTAATTTGGTTAGTCAACGAACGAAATGAACGAATTGACTCGGGAAAAAGATTTGTTCATTTTGATAAACGAGTTTGAACAGGAGAGTCACAAACGCGCATCACAGAACAGAGCAAGGCGAGCATTTGAGCTTATAAAACTTAAACTTTGTTGTTGTTTTTTTAATGAGCGATCGTTTCGCTTGACAAGACCCTTATTCATCGTCTGGAATCGTTTAAAGCCCTTTGAATAGTTTGCAGTTTGCACTGATACTGTCTTTTGGACCTTGAACCGTTTGGTTCCCAGTAAAGTGCATTATGGAGAAAAATGCTGGAATGTTTTCCAGGAGAAATGAACTCCTTTAATATCTGCTAACACTTTATATTGATGCTCCTCCAACAGACATTCTACTGACTATAAGTAACTTTGCAACTACATCCTGACCCTAACCTAGCAGTATAGTAAAACTCTAATGAGAGTTAGAAGAATGTCTAAAGTGGTCTATTGAAATAAAGTAAAAATCTGAGGTTTTTGCAGCAATGCCATGAAAGAACCATTCTTTGTTCCCCAAAGAACCTTCAGTGAACTGCTCTTAAAAAAAAACATTTATTTTATTACTGTGAAAAACATTTTAATAATCTAAAGAACCTTTTTTCCACTATAAAGAACCTTGTATAATGGAACGATTCCACTCTCTATAATATAAAGGTTCTTTATTGGCATCTGTGGTTCCACAAAGAATCAGTAATAAAATGTGCAACAATAATCACTTCCGTTTGTGAGGTGTATGCAATACCAGGACATCTTTACACTGCAAAGATGGCACAGAAGCCGCATCTCAAGCAGCATATACACTGTAAAAAAAATGTTGTTGGTTTAACTTAAAAAAACTTAAATAACCTGGTTGCCTTATTTTAAGTTCATTGAAATTAAACCAATCTCCATTGTTTTATCAACAGAAACTCAAAATATTTTGTTATCTGAACCACATAAATTATCTAAGTTGATTTGACAAAAGAAAAAAATGTTGTAATAACAAGTATTCTAGTGGTTTGACTGGTTAACCTGATGGTAGTTGGCATAACTACACTATTAAAGCATCTTTCTCATTTCTCGGCCATTCGGATGTTGAATTAACTCTGCTTTAACTCCACAGTGTAAAGAAAGACTAATGACTGCAAGCTAGAACAAGTAATTATTTAAACTGTTACTTTTATTTCAGATGGCTTTAAGAAACTAAACTCTTGTGAAGTTCTCTGCTAATTAACATGTGATTTAAACCTGAAATTGGCCGAGGAGAATGGAAAGGCGACTGCACACTTTGACATTGATTTGTTAATTAGATGGGAGAGTTGAATGAAGTCTGATTGGGAAGGTACTTACGGAAACAGCCCGGTTTCCAATTGTAACCGGGGAGACATTCATCACATTTGACTCCGGTTGAGCCCTCTTTACACTGACAGAATCCGGTCCCATTACAGCGGTCGTGCACTGAGCCCATCGCATTACAGTTACACTCTGAAAAGAACTAGAGAGAGTTAGTCACAGGAAAAGTTGATTAGCAGGTTTATTTCAATTCATCAATCAAATTTGTCTGCTCTCTCTGAATAAATATTTGTGGCCATAGGGCATACACTTGTGCCCAATTTATTTATTCATAAAAATTTAATCTTGGTGCTTTCTAAACTGTGTTTTTATTTTCTGTAGTTGCTTTTTATTTAGAAAATAGGATTAAAATAAGCATACAATATTTTTTTTTTTTTTTTTGCAATAATATGTCAGAAAGTGGTTAGTTTAATGCACATGTTTGGCACCATAATGTCATGATTACCAGTAGAACATTTCGTATAACTATAAATACCAATTTGCTTCTGAGTTTTCCATTTCAATTGTAAATGTTGATGTAATGTTTAACAAAGAACAGTGACAAAATGTACCTGAAAACGTTCGTTCGGCTGGTTTATGAGGAGACAGACTTGATCAAACTGCATTATTATCCCAAATAACTCCAGAAAACCCAGAAACAAGTTTAGCACTTCAACCTTAAGACTAAGTTTTTGATTAAATGCCTGAAATAAGGTCAAGCTCAAGATATTGTCACATTTCATTCTACAACATAAAATACCAGTAATACCCTGTGTGTTTTTATTTTTTCCTCAAAGCTTTTACTTGTCTTGGAAGGCTGGAAGTCTTGAAAGGCTGTTGTTATCAAGTGTCTAAATGGGACTACAGAGATTTTCGGGACTCTAAACATCATCAGCCGAACAGGTAAAGTCATCTACTCTCTGGTTTGCTTTCACAGCTTTGCAAACTCAACATTTTTTTTTTCAAAATATTTTCTAAATAAAGACTGAAAGAGTTGTTAAAGCCCGAAGCCATGTGACGGTGGTGTAGTTCATTTATAGCTTTAGTTTAGCTTTATACTTCTGCCGATTATGTTAAAGGTTTAGTTCACCCAAAAATGAAAATGCTGTCATTAATTACTCTCCCTCGTGTTGTTTCAAACCCGTAAGACTTTTGTTTGGAACACAAATGAAGATATTTTTGATTAAATCTGAAAGTTATTACAAACATTGTTAAAATAGTCAGAGTGACTACAGTGGCTCAACCTTAAAGGAATAGTTCACTTTGAAAATCATTTTTGGTATGTTTTAGCTTACCTCAAGGGCATCCAAGATGTAGGTGTCTTTGTTTCCGCAGTAGTCTAAATTTTGATATTTTTAGGTCAAACCGTTCTTGTCTATCAGTCATTTAATGGAGGTCTATGGTCACCACCTCAAAGAGCAACCACAGAGAAGTCCAAATTAAACATGATTTAATGACTCGTAAATGTAAGTACACATTGATGGCCTAAGACACGATACGAGCGGTTTGTGTGTGAAAACGAACAGTATTTATATCGTTTTACCTCTTGTAACCACAGCCGTGTCCAACTGATCTGAGGGCGTGAGCGCTTTGGTCTGTGCAAGTGCTGGAAAGTGCTGGAAGTGATCTCTTTGGAAGTGAATACTGTCTTTGGTTTGTGCGAGCATACGTAATAGTTTTCTTTTACGATGGTTAAAACATCCCAGATAAGCACAAATTAGTACCATTTTAATTAGCCGTCTTACCCATAGACCGGTCTTACCTACAATCTTTGTTCAGTGTAAACAATGAGTGACGTACACGCGCAGAGATCACTTTCCGGGGTTTCCGGCGTTTGCGCAGACCGAAGCGCCCGTGCCTTTAGATCAGTTGGACGTGGCTGTGGTTACAGAGGTAAAAACAATATAAATACTGTTCGTTTTCTCACACAAACTCGTTTCGTGTCTTAGGCCATCAATGTGTACTTACATTTACAAGTCATTAAGTCATGTTTAATTTTGACTTCTCTGTGCATGCTCTTTGAGGTGGACCCCATATACCTCCATTATATGACTGACAGACAAGAACGGTTTGACCTAAAAATATCAAAATTGAAACTACTTCGGAAACAAAGACACCTTCGTCTTGGATGCCCTTGAGGTCAGCTAAAACATACCAAAAATTTATTTCAAAATGAACTATCCCTTTAAGTTTATCAAGCGACGGGAATGCAAAACAAAACAAACAAAAAAAACGACTTTATTTAACTATTCTTTTGCTTCGGGCCTCTGACGGGAGTTCACAAGAGCGCCACAATGCATGCACGAGAACTAAGAAGATGAAAGTTCACTAAAATGAAAGTATTCTCGTCGCTTGATAAGCTTAAGGTTGAGACACTGTAGTCACTTGGACTATTTTAACAATGTTTTAATAAATTTCTGGACAGGCAGAAGCAATTGCCTAGCAGCCTAGGCGGTTCACAGACATGAGTGAAGTGGCCATGGAGGTTATTCTCTGCAAAATACAAAAGCCAATGGAAAAGTCCCACTGGGTTTTTGTCAAGGGAATCAGGGTGATGCTAATTTTCGGGTTGGCCTACAAAAATACATCTTCACTGCAGCACTCTAGTGCATTGCTAATATATTAGTATATTATTCTCTTATAAATATTGTTAATCACACAAATTTTGGTAACACTTTACAATAAGGTTCCATTAGTTAATGTTTGTTAAAGCATTAACTATCATTACATTTGTTACAGTATTTATTGATATTTGTTAAAGGGATACTCCACTTTTTTTGGAAATAGGCTCATTTTACCACTCCCCAGAGTTGAACAGTTGAGTTTTACTGTTTTCAAATCCATTCAGCCGATTTTCTGATATTTAGAAGAATATCAGTAACCAGACAGTTTCTGGTCTCAATGACTTCCATAGTATATTTTTTTTTCCTACTATGGAAGTCAATGAGATCAGAAACTGTCTGGTTACTGATATTCTTCTAAATATCAGAAAATCGGCTGAATGGATTAGAAAACAGTAAAACTCAACTGTTTAACACTGAGGGAGTTGTAAAATGAGTCTATTTCAAAAAAAGTGGAGTATCCCTTTAACGTTAGGAAATTAAAATACAACTGTTCATTGTAGTTCATGTTAGATGTCATTTTTGATTATTAAAATACATTAGTAAATGTTAAAGATTAATAAAAGCTTTACAAGTAGCCTGTTTTTCATTGTTAATGAATGCAGTTTGCACAATTTCACTGTTATAGTCAGCTGTAAATTATGTTTTATTATTTTTAGAATCTATCCACTGATATTTTGATACACAATAGTATATTGCATCGGCTCACAGCCAACTGCGTTCGAGCAAATTACTGCACTTGTGTGAGAACACCTGAAAATAGACACAATAGACTGTCGCTGGTGCTCTTGTGAGCTCAGGATGAGGTAAATGTGCTCCTCGTGGAGATCCTGGAGTTGACCCTGTGCCATGTTGGCACCTGGCACACGCCCGATGAGGCCGAGCGGATTTGTGCTGACATCCCAGCACGCGTTCATTTACCCCGCGCCCTGCCTCCTCGTGTGGCAGATGGACTCTCTTCTCCGTCCTGGTACTCTCAGCGTCCGCTTGGAAGCAGAGCTGCTGATTTAAGAGCTGTGACATCCGGGTTTATTTCTGGAAGTTTATTTGAGGACCGCTGGGAATCTCTAATATGACGCTCCCAGGAAGATAATGTTGCAGTTTAACTTTCTCGACTGTGGCGCCCAGTGCATTTTCTCATTCTTCCCTCATTTAGTGGTCTTTGTATTACTTTCTCCTGATTACATCCCTAGTATTTTTCTCCAATATGTCTTTTTTTGTTTCAATTAGAGGCATTTGCTGGCTCTGTTTGCTGGAAGATTTTTTTGATCCAGATTTCTTGCTGTTGCATTTCCCTGAGTGAAGTCCACACTGGGTCTCTTTAAATATCGCAGAGAGTGCGTGTTAGAAATCAGGAAAGGTGCATTTTTCATCTTTAAACCAAACAATCCAAATGCGTCTTTGACTACCTCTGGAAATGGTTGAAAGCCAATGAGTTCAAAAATTTTGACCCTGTTTACACCTAAATGCATCTTATTACCAGGTGTAAACAGGGAGTTGGAGAATTTTTTGCTAATTTGCTTTTAGTGTCAAAAACTGAAGAAAAAAAAAGTAAACCAACAAAAACTGCCCTCTTCAGCTTTACAGTCTTAGGCCCTGTCCACACTGAGAGGCGTTTAGCTCTATACGTACAAATTTTGTATCGTATTGGCATTTTATCCAGTCGGGTCTGGCGTTTTGGGACACTGAAATCACTATTTTTTTTAAACCGGTTCCCAGATTGGATAAACCTTGCGTTTTCATGTGTTTCGTGTGTATTTTGTGAAACGATGATGTCATCACACCATGTGTCAGCATTAGTCAGGCAACAACAATGGCGGACTATGGGCCCTATATCTTGCACCTGCCGCAAAACTGTATCATTCCTATTTTGAATCCGCACAAAGCTGGCTTTTCCCCTCCACAGACGCACATCGGTAAACTAGGAAATGAACTTGCGCTCCCTGGGCGGATCTGCGTAAAAAAGGAGGCATGTTTCGGCACAAACATTCCCTGGTGCAGTTTTACAGTGACTGATTGCGCCACTGACCAGAAAAAACCTGGTCTAAAGTTAGTGGCGCCGTTGTTCATAATGCTATTTTAAGCGTGCATGCTTGGCCATAATGTAGAGGGTACACAAAGCGCATACACTTTGATTCTCTCATCAACACAGATGCAGCAGTTTTTATTTTTGCAAATCATACATTATAACAAGGAAAAATATTAACACATGAGGGAAATCATTGTGGTTTACATGAAGATGAAAAACCCAATTACCCATTTTTTCAAGGCTAATTGTAGTACTCGGGATCTGTTTGCCCAATAGTGGCAAGAAACATTTGTATATAATGTTTAACCGACGCTGATTTGGGTGGTTTCTCCCATCCCCATACAATGTCACTTCTCTATCTTTCACTGCCCTGACAAGAACGTTGGTCCCCCAACTGTAAACGCTCCTGGTGCACGCCTGGTAAACCTGCCGTTATAATAACAATCCATCATGCAACATGCGCACCTGCTCTTAAAGGGAATGTTGGATGACGCACTGATTGGTTTATTTCACGTTACGCCCAAACCACACCTATGAATAATGAGGCTAGTTCAGACCAACCCCTTTGAAACTTGCGCCCGGTGCAAGAGTAATTATCCCGCCGGTAAAATAGCAACAGCGCCCAAGACCCACCCACAAAGTTACTTGTGCTTCGCACTTGATACTTGCGTTTCAGATCGTTAAAATAGGGCCCAAGATGCTTGTGTTCATGCTGCAGAAACAGAATTACAGCGCCACATACTGGTCTGGCATGTATACCACATCTGTCACAGTGTCTGGTTTGTGTTCCCTCAGTTTTCACTTGATGTCTCTTCCCCCAATTGTCACCACCGCATTATGAACTACATTTCCCATAATCCTTTGTCTGAACTCATCACTGATCATTGCACACAGCTGTTCCCACTCACATTGTTTGTAGCTGTCTATTTATACTGTTTCTGTGATTGTCATCGAGTCCTTGTTTAATTTCAGTTCGCCGCTCGGAGTTCTAGTCTTGTTTGTTTCTTGTTTTTAGACAGTGTTTGTATGGATTTTGACCCTTTGCCTGGCAAACTATGATTACGGATTACCCATTAAAACTGCAATTGGATTTCACCCCTTTGTGCGTGTCGTGACTCGTGACAATATCGTTTTTAGGCGGTTTCAGTGGTTTTGTTTGTACGCATATCTTTCTTGAGACTTCGCGTGTTTACGGAAAAAAATTCAGAACAAGAAAAAAACAAATTGGATAGGGAAAGCTCTGACTTTGTGTGGATGTGTCCTTAGTAGAGTCATAAATATTGTCATTTTGTGTATTATAGTTGTAACTATTGTAATTTCTTCAAGGATGGCTGACTTAGAAGTAGATGACTTAGAAGCTGACTTAGTTAAGGTTATTTACAACAGCTAATAGCAGATAGTCTGACTACATCAGACTTCATACTTCTGCTCAATTTCAGAATTTCAAGTCACTTCTGTACTCAGTCTGAGGCCCCGTCCACACTACTGCGTTTTCATTTAAATTATCCAGACTAAAACAGGAAAAAAGACCTAAATCGGAGAAGTTTAGAAACGCTGCAGCTCCGTTTTGCATTTTAATTTTTCATTTTTAAACGCAGTAGTGTGGATGGGGCCTGAGATAGCGGCCTATCTCTAAGTTTTCCTCCGGCCTGAAAACAGCCGGCCAATCAACGAACAGAGGGCAGTTTGAGAGCTGTGTCGTAGACACCAAGCGCTGAGTTTAAGATTGTATTTTAGGTAAGGGAAATCGAAAACAACCGCGGATATGGAGATACGGGATGCAATTCGCTCTGTTGTGGAGAATATTCCCAGCATTTGCACACTGAAGCCCGAACAAGAACATTTTGAATGGGGGTGACGTTTAAGTTGGAGAGAGAGGTCATTGTGTTATGTGACTGGCTTACGGGTAACCAATAATTTTATACTTCAGACAATGCACACTGTGACTCACCGACACACACGTTCTCGTCATCGGGTTCAGCAGAGTTGTTTTTGAAGAAGCCCATGCGACAGTGCTCACAGTTCTGACCACGCGTGTTGTGTTTGCAGCTCACACACGTGACTATGTTCAGGAAGTCGATGTAACTGCAGCGATTCGAGTGTCCGTTACATTCACAATCTGAGAGGGAGAGAGCAAAAGGCAAAGTAAGCAACTCTAGATTAAAGTAAAGAAGGGTTAAAAGAGAGAAGAGGAAAGAAATGTGCTGGTTTTTAGTTCAAGTTCAAGGTCTTCATATCTAAATGTGGGTGGTCATATGTTAATAAGCTCATGACGACATAAGCGTAATGATTTAAAAATGATTTGAGTTAGAGTACATCTACAAACTACATCAATCTCTGATGCTGAATCGATAAAAAGCTATCGACTCTTTTTTTTGCGTCACTTTGTGTCTTTCCTGCTGCACCCACCCACAGCACTGACAGCTGAAATGAAGATTTGTGTGCGTGTGTGTGTGTTGCTGACAGGGCGATATCTCACACACTCTTACGGGAGTCTTGCCCACTCTGCATGCATGTGAGTGTGTGTGTGTGCTCTAGGGATGTTGGGAAATCTGATGACAGATGTTTTCTCTAAAACAGCTGTTTCCTCGTCTTCTGAAGCAGATCTTTTTGTCAAACTGCTTGGCTTCTCCCAGTTCCCATTCACACCTGTCCTGTATCCTACTCTCATGTCTGTGTTCTGTCAGTCATAGAGAATTAGTGTGCAGTGTTTTAATGAACTACGTTTAGTGTAGCCCCTTTTTGAGAACCTGAATCTGTGCTTTCCGCTTGATTTGCATCAGAGTGCCCTTTCAGCAAGCCACTCATTGCACTTTGACCTCCATGTGACAGGTACAAGGTTTTAGGTAGCTAGCCTAGCGTACACTAGCTGGTTTACATTTTTATTCAGCAAGGAAGCATCAAATTTATCATAAGTGACAATCATAGTTACAAAAGGTTCTATTTCAAATAAATGATCTTCTTTTAAACATTCTGTTCTACCTTCGATGTTGCTAGTTCAGTATTTCTTCCCTCTGGTTTTTGATTTGATTTAGTATTGCTACACTTTAAAGTACAGAGGAAATCAGCGTCAATAATTTGAACTTTAACCCCCAGTAACACAGACAAGGCTAAAACCTAATACATGTTTGAGATGGTTGAACTGAACACGACTTGCACTGATATTCCTTAAAGCTACACTGTGTGATTTTTACCCCCATCTAGTGGTGAAAAGGTATATGACCATCCATTGAATATTAGTTTCTGTTCCTCTCAATTCTGATTTTTAACTCCTACGGTGGCCAGTGTAGTCCAAGATTAACATGGCTTCCAGTTCGACCTCGTCCATGAGTGTTAACTCAAACGTAAACACGAAAGGCGAAGCTTGAATTAATGGGTATGTCCATCTTTGGCTAATGTACTTTCAAGATGGAGGGGCAACATGGCGACCGACATTAGAACCCCTTACCCGTATGTATTTTCAATGGCATATTATGCACTCACAAGAATACTTTATTACTTCAACAAAGTAAATATACATTAATGAGCACATATATTTTTGAAAGAACTAAGTGTTTTTAGCTAAGAATAAACTAAAAGAGTTACACAGTGTAGCTTTAAAATATGTCAGTGTCATTGTTTTTTCTCAAGATGCACACCAGAAATATATATTTTTTTTCTCTAAGGCATGTTTATAAAACTACACTTTAAGGTCTTAATTGAACTAAGGTCTAATCCTGGCTTAATCTAAACCCTGTCTGTGAAACCAGGCTTAAGTGTTATATTACAATGCTTGAGCTGGAGATAATGCTGTAGATTGATGCATGCTTCAGAGAGGTCAGGGTATTGGGCAACATTGATGTGAATCATGTGAAAGAACTTTTGTCAGCTACAAAATAGGAATCAGTAAGATTATAATGTCTTTAGACCTGACGTGCGGCACAATTAACCAGCATTTAAAACATGGCCAATAATGAACCTTGCATAGCTAGCCTAAATCAGCAATGTTGCACTTGCTGTACGTCTGTTTTTTTACATCAAGGGTGCAACTGTAATCTAATGATATTTCATATTACAGTAAACTTATACAAATGCATGTTTAAATGCATAGTTACCAGACCAATTAATCAACTTCATGAATTTTTACCTACTTCAGAATTTTTTTGCACTTCAGAAGTGTTTTTAAATATTTATGCACACTTTAAAAGGGGCCGAGAGCGAGAACTCAGTACAGAGCCTGTCTCAGCACATACAGTAGGAACAGGCAAATCAATTAAATATAAATGAGTTCCACACAACAAACTTACCTTACATGTCAAAAATAATAGAGAAAAGCAGGGATGAAGGGATTGATGGAAGTTAGAAAGGAGACATGAAGTGACAGGTTGAGAAACATCAAAATCAGGTTCTAGATTCTACTTTTACCTTCTATTCATAAACTCACGTTGTAACATCACGTTGAGAGTTCAAAACTAACTGTTCCCACTTATAAACACTGTAATGTGTTAGAACATTCCCTGATTCTTGTCATATAATTATCATATCTTCCTCACCTTTAAAGTCGTCATATATGATGCCTTTTAGCTGGACAGTCTGTTGCCCTCCAGATAGTAAGAACTTCAGAAGAGCTTCAGAGAATGAAAATTCGTATTTTACATGTTCATCTAGAAACAGTGCGATCAAGTCTACGGCAAGCAAATCTGCAGCTATCAGTCCGGGACGGGTACAGGAGGGGTGAGTTGTCTAACGACGGCCCACCAATTCACTACCAAGCATGTTTACTACAATATATACAAATTAAAAACTACAGAAGCTAATACAGGTTTCTAATGACTATGCACATGCAGTTAAAGACTTCACTACTTACAAAGCACTCCTTCTCTACCTCACTCTACCTTTTTTATTCTCTTCATCTTTGTCTTCCATTTTATCTTCTCTCTCCCATTTATGGGTGTGCTTTACTTCACCCTCTTTTGAGTGTTTGTGTGGCTCTAGACGAGCAAAGAGAAATGACCGAGCGATCCACAGATCAATTAATAATGTTTGAATCACTCATAAGGCCACAATGAAAAACAATAACACTTACATTAACAACTGATCAGACATTTTTACTGACTTTTACAACTGACATTGCCATTTTTCCTCATCAAACTGGGTAATATGCTCCAATAAAATCTATCAAATTAAATTAGCTTTAATGAAGTCTAAAAAAGCCTTTATAAGAAAAATATGTAATTTACCATTCAAGAGACAAACAAAGATTTTATACTACAGGCTGTTTGAAACTACCAGCTGAGCCATACCTTCAACATCTGTCTGTTTATGAGACCATTCCTTCTCCTCCTCTTCATGTGGCACGTGTATTGATGAAACCATATCGACTTTTGATTCAGCAGATTCCGATACTGACCATAAAGACTCCTTTATTGGCCTGACAGAGTGCAACATTGGTGGGATAGATTCAGGTTTTGGCTTAGACTCTGGATTTGGCAGCACAGATTCGTGTATAGGCATTTGTCCATGAGGTCTATGCATTGACTCATGAGGATTCACAACTGGCGCATGTGGTTTATGTATTGACTCATGAGGATTAACTATTGGCCCATGAGGATTCACTACTGGCTTGTGAGGATTTACTACTGGCTCATGAGGTTTGTGCATTGACCCATGGGGATTCACTACTGGCCCATGAGGATTCACTACTGGCCCATGAGGATTCACTATTGACTCATGAGGTTTGTGCATTGAGCGATGAGGATTCACTACTGGCCCATGAGGATTCACTACTGGCCCATGAGGTTTGTGCATTGACCCATGGGGATTCACTACTGGCTCATGAGGATTCACTACTGGCCCATGAGGATTCACTACTGGCCCATGAGGATTCACTACTGGCTCATGAGGATTCACTACTGGCCCATGAGGATTCACTACTAACCCATGGGGATTCACTACTGGCCTATGAGGATTCACTACTGGCTCATGAGGATTCACTACTGGCTCATGAGGATTGTGCATTGACCCATGGGGATTCACAGTTGGCTCATGAGGTTTGTGCATTGACCCATGGGGATTCACTACTGGCCCATGAGGATTCACTACTGGCCCATGAGGATTCACTACTGGCTC
This sequence comes from Hybognathus amarus, assembly GCA_030378365.1. Classification (NCBI taxonomy): domain Eukaryota; kingdom Metazoa; phylum Chordata; class Actinopteri; order Cypriniformes; family Leuciscidae; genus Hybognathus; species Hybognathus amarus. The sequence continues at coordinate 38,706 of JAQIUQ010006438.1, forward strand.
ATGAGGATTCACTACTGGCCCATGATGATTCACTATTGTCTCATGAGGATTCACTACTGGCCCATGAGGATTCACTACTGGCCCATGGGGATTCACTACTGGCCCATGATGATTCACTATTGTCTCATGAGGATTCACTACTGGCCCATGAGGATTCACTACTGGCCCATGGGGATTTACTACTGGCCCATGAGGATTCACTATTGGCTCATGAGGATTCACTACTGGCCCATGAGGATTCACTACTGGCCCATGGGGATTCACTACTGGCCCATGATGATTCACTATTGTCTCATGAGGATTCACTACTGGCCCATGAGGATTCACTACTGGCCCATGGGGATTTACTACTGGCCCATGAGGATTCACTATTGGCTCATGAGGATTCACTACTGGCTCATGAGGATTTACTACTGGCTCATGAGGATTCACGACTGGCTCATGAGGATTCACTACTGGCTCATGAGGATTGTGCATTGACCCATGGGGATTCACTAGCTCATGAGGTTTGTGCATTGACCCATGGGGATTTACTACTGGTCCATGAGGATTCACTACTGACTCATGAGGATTGTGCATTGACCCATGGGGATTTACTCCTGGCCCATGAGGATTCACGTACTGGCCCATGAGGATTCACTATTGTCTCATGAGGATTCACTACTGGCTCATGAGGATTTACTACTGGCCCATGGGGATTTACTCCTGGCCCATGAGGATTCACTATTGTCTCATGAGGATTTACTACTGGCCCATGGGGATTTACTACTGGCCCATGAGGATTCACTACTGGCTCATGAGGATTCACTACTGGCTCATGAGGATTGTGCATTGACCCATGGGGATTCACTGGCTCATGAGGTTTGTGCATTGCCCCATGGGGATTTACTCCTGGCCCATGAGGATTCACTACTGGCCCATGAGGATTCACTATTGTCTCATGAGTATTCACTACTGGCTCATGAGGATTTACTACTGGCCCATGGGGATTTACTACTGGCCCATGAGGATTCACTTCTGGCTCATGAGGATTCACTACTGGCTCATGAGGATTCACTACTGGCTCATGAGGATTTTGCATTGACCCATGGGGATTCACTGGCTCATGAGGTTTGTGCATTGACCCATGAGGATTCACTACTGGCTCATGATGATTCACTACTGGCTCATGAGGATTGTGCATTGACCCATGGGGATTTACTACTGGCCCATGAGGATTCACTATTGTCTCATGAGGATTCACTACTGGCTCATGAGGATTTACTACTGGCCCATGGGGATTTACTACTGGCCCATGAGGATTCACTACTGGCTCATGAGGATTCACTACTGGCTCATGAGGATTGTGCATTGACCCATGGGGATTCACAGTTGGCTCATGAGGTTTGTGCATTGACCCATGGGGATTCACTACTGGCCCATGAGGATTCACTACTGGCCCATGAGGATTCACTACTGGCCCATGAGGATTCACTACTGGCTCATGAGGATTCACTACTGGCCCATGAGGATTCACTACTGGCCCATGAGGATTCACTATTGTCTCATGAGGATTCACTACTGGCCCATGAGGATTCACTACTGGCCCATGGGGATTCACTACTGGCCCATGATGATTCACTATTGTCTCATGAGGATTCACTACTGGCCCATGAGGATTCACTACTGGCCCATGGGGATTTACTACTGGCCCATGAGGATTCACTACTGGCTCATGGGGATTTACTACTGGCCCATGAAGATTCACTACTGGCCCATGAGGATTCACTATTGTCTCATGAGGATTCACTACTGGCTCATGGGGATTCACTACTGGCCCATGGGGATTCACTACTGGCCCATGAGGATTCACTATTGTCTCATGAGGATTCACTACTGGCTCATGGGGATTCACTACTGGCTCATGAGGATTCACTACTGGCTCATGAGGATTCACAATTGTTTCATGAGGTTTGTGCATTGGCTCATGTGATTTCTGTATTGGTTCATGAGATTCTGGTATTGGCTTGACAGGCTCTGGAATTGACTCCGCAGATTCTGGCATTGACTCGACAGACTCTGGCTCTGATTCAGCAGGTTCAGGTGCTCTGGTGACTAACAAGATGATTCAGAGATTGAACACATACAGCAGATAAACAGTGGAATAAGAAACACATTGAGACCCTTCATACCAGTTTCTTCCCTGTGTCTGCTATGCTCCAAAACACTCTCCACTCTCTTTACTTCTTCTTCAATTACTTTGTGTTTCCCAAAAGTCTCCTTCTCAGAAATCTCCTCACCCTTCCTAGAATCCTCCACTGGTGGTGCTGTAGGAATTGCTTGGGAGCAATCATTCAAACAATCACAATGTTGGTTCATACACACAAACACACACAACTGTGTTGTCCTCTACTAACAGCCAGCACACTAGCCAGAAATAACCTGTACATCAATCGTAAAACTTTCACACTGTACATTCAATCTATAGCAAGCACAGACCACAAACTCCTCTGTGGTGTCTACTACATTTTTCATTCGTCAACCACAGATTAGGGATATGTCACGACTAAAACCGTATCAACCACAATACTAGAACTTAAATAGACGCCTAACAATACCTTCCACTGTCTGTTTCTCGGATTCTCTGGTGTGGGGATTATGTCTGTGAGATACTGCAGTTTATCAGAAAGAGGGAAATGTTATTTTGGCTTCACTGGGCATAGAAAATCAGGCAAGAAAACAGAATTACTTAATTTTAATCACATTACCTCTCAAAGAAAACTTTGAGAGGTAACGTGATTAGAATTAAGTAATTAGTGATTCGAAAACTTTTTTGTGATCATTGTCTGCTTTCTTGCCGGCGTGTAAAGGTATCTCTATTGATTCCTTTGGATGAGATTCTACTTTGTGTAGGACTTTCAATCACCACCCAGAACAGGTTTAGAAAATAAGAGATTTGGGGGAAATAAAAAATTATTAAGGAAAAATTATCCATTCAGTTTATTTTACATACTAAGTTATTATATAATATATATTTATATATTCTTACTTTTATTTGTGCTTCTTTTTGTTTCACCTTCTGTTTCCCATTAACTTTTGCCTCAGGCTTAGTGCAGTGTTGTATATGCCGGTTTAAAAATATTATCACAGCTTAGGAAGTGACAAGAATTTTTTATATCACTGTCCCATTATCACTTACAGTTTTACTAATTTGTTTTCTTGTTGCATTTCATAGAATGAATCAGCTGTGCAATAGAGTTCAACTACAGCTTCTGTTCAGTGGTTTTTCTTGTTGTGTCTGAGCTTCATCGATGTGATTCTTAATCTGAATGTAGCTTCAGTAGTAAGCAAGGGAGTACTAAAATACATGAAAAGTGGTACATGACGTTAAACAGACAAACCAAACTGCAATTAATCTCGAACGACAGATCGGTGTAGTCTGAGGTACACAAACGCTCCTTTCGTGTACACAACGACCATGCTGTAATTTCATCAACACACGTACGCGATATGCCACTGGGAATCTCAAAGATCTCCACCTTTATTAAATCCATCCGAGGAGCTGCTCTGTCTCGCGTCTCAGCTGAGCGTTTTATTCCTCCCTCCGTTTTTCATGCCAGCTTGACGTTTTCTGATCTGAGCTCGAGCTGGAGTTCTCGCTCACTCGTTAAACATCATGCAGTATTCATTCCTCGGGTGCGTATGTGCACTTCGATCAATGAGTGTGTGTGTGTGTTGCTTCTTTGTTTTATATATTCACAGGCTGCCCTAATCCGCTTTGTGCTGAAAGATGCAAAGTCACTCTGTATTTTGACAGAGGAAAACACTGTCTAATTGAGCATTGATTTCCCACTGTGCACATGCTTTGGAGCCGTTACCCACAATCCTCTAGGGGTACGTTTGAGTAGATGACTTACTGGCAGCAGAGTCGCTGAGCTCTTGGCTTGGCTACAATGCTTTGACTGCCAATACAAGACTTTGAAAGATGCTTCTATAACAGACTAGTAACACTAGCACACACACACACACAATAGTGCCCTTACCTGTGCTCTCTATATGTCTGTTTACAGGCCCCTCCTCCAGGGGTGTGGCTTTGTCGGGCATGTCCTTAGTGAGAATATGAGAAGGGGGTGTGGCAGGGGGTGGGGCTTCTGTAGTGGTATACAGTGCCTTAGGCTCTAAGTTAGCTGGCGGGACATGGTTTGCAGTATCTACATGAATTGAAGGAGCATCTAATGGGATTTGAGGGGGAGTGTAATAGAAACGAGTTAGAGAAACCAGAGTCAGCATGGAATACGTGCAAACATACAAAGTGCTGAGCTTAACAAAACTCTTGCATTTTAAATCTTGTAGTTCGGTTCTTGCAGTTGCTTTCAAGTGTCAAGTGTAATTCCATTCTGCACTGCAGAGGCAGTTATGAATTCATTCCATGTTCAATCTGTGTTTTAAAATATTCAGAATGGAATACTAGTGTACAGCTTACTGTGCAGTGTACACTGTCCAGGGTTGTGCAAAACTCAGAACCGAACGATCGACTCCCTGTCAATTCATGAGAATGAATTTCAGTTGGACTAGTCACACCCCACAGGACGCTAAACTGCAATGACAGGATGAGGAATTGCAATTAAAAGTAATTCAAGAATCAACATGTTCATTCGGCTAAATGAAGTCTTCCATTTACTCCATTTATTAATTTACATTTATTGTCTATCCATAAGGCATATATAAACCCTCAAACTTAAAGGCTTTTAAAACCTTTTCATTTAAACATTTAAAATGTCTTTGCTTTTTTGCAATTAAAATTACTTTCAAATTTGAAATGCCTTACATTCATGTTTTCTACATCAATTCAAATTCAATAATTGACTGAGAATCGACTCAGTTCTGAATGTCGCACATCCCTGAAATTGCCTACTATTTAAAAAAAACTTCATTCTTAAAACACTTTTTTGTTATTGTGTTAAAGGTGCCCTATAATGTTTTTTTTTTAATTATTTTATAATGTTTCCTGGGTTGCCCTAAGAATGTTACAGTAGTATGTTTTTTAGATCAAAAATAGTCATAATTTAAAAATAAAAGGCATTTTTCCTAGCCTGATTTTAGCCTCTGGTTTGAACACACTGTTTGAAGGGGCGTGTCTGCTGTGTGTAACCAGCCTCTGCTGTGATTGGCTGACATGCTTGCATATGAAATAGCTATGTATTACATGTGAAACTCTCTCGAATAATTTTACTACAGCTATTATACGTTTTTACTATAACAGCTATCGAGATTAACCAATCATGAGATGTTTTTGAAGTATTTAGATTCCCATCACATATAGTGTTGCTGTTATGAGCATATTGAGCAAGCAAAGGACAGTCTGTCGATCAAGAGGATGAAGATCTTATCATTGTACAGTTTCTGTCTTCTCTGCTTTCACTATTGCAGACACCATCATGTACATACATACGGCAAGAGGTTTTGCGCAGTGTAACGTGCGTCGTTGAATTCATAACAACTTTGGCAAGTCCAGATATACTCGCACTGTATTTGTTCTTTGATCGCTTTCTTTCTGTATATAATTCACAATTTAAATAAGATTTTTTTTTAGTGCTGTCAGTTAAACGCGTTATTAACGGCGTTAACGCAAACCCATTTTAACGGCGTTAATTTTTTTAACGCGCGACTTAACGGTCTTTTTGTCCTAGCAAACTTTGTCGTTTCTTCACATACTTTTGCAACAGGACGCGGCATGCGTCCTGATCCATTTCAGCGTCTCGCGCTCGTTATCCACTCAAAGCCGGCTCGCAAGCCAAAACGAGTGTGTGCGGCGTGCCTGTTGTTTTGTTTCCGGTCTAGCTGAGATCCGCTTGCGCTTTGGTTCGAAGAAGCAACGAAACGTCCTCGCGCGGTGCAAGCCATTGACAGGAATGGGTTTCAGAGAGCAGCGCGAGACCGTTTTGTGCCGCACACACTCGTTTCAGCTTGCGAGCCGGCCAAATAGTAACGTTATGTTTTGAGTGGATGACGAGCGCGAGACGCCGAAATGGATGCCAATGAGATTCTGAATGTAAAGTTTACTTTTAAAAAGTTGCCAAATTGTCCCATTGACAAGACCAAAGCGATCTGTATGTTTTGTCATTATGAACTGAGCTATCATCATCGCAGCACGTCCAGCCTGAAACACCACTTGATGATGGCCAAGCAAACACACACACACACACAAACACAGATGATGCTAATTCTCCACCCCTCGTCAATATCAGGGATTTCGTTCACCCTTTTATTGATGGACAGTGTTACATTGTGTGAGAGATTGTTTAGGCTATATATGTTAGAGTGAAATTGAACACTATTCCAATGTTATTTTCAATAATAATAATAAAAAAAAACATTTGCTCTAAACAAGCCAATCCACTTTTCCATGTTGATAAGAGCATTAAAATGAGGAAAAAATGTAACAAAAAGAAATCAAAAGACATTAAGAATAGATAAAAATGTGCGATTAATCGCGAGTTAACTATGACATTAAAGTGTAACTAAACCCCTGGTCAAAGCCTGACTCCACCCACTGGCAAAATTTGAAAAATGCTAAAAAGTGGGCAGACCCCAGCGGAGAGAGAGGGGACGAGCCAAGGGCGGGGCTGAGCGGGGAGCGTGCACATGAGACCCGCAGTGACGGATTAATTGACAGCTGTAGTGGTGGGAAGTTCGGATCATGTTACTGACTCGGATCTTTGAGTCTCGTTCAGCAAAATGAACGAATCTTTTATCGAATCATTTCGTTCATTTCATTATTATATAATTAAAATGTCATGTTAAATATTCCAAAACATCTAGTAGGCTACTTACGAAAATCTTGATTACATTTACCGGATGGTCGAGTTTGTCTTGGTGTAACTTCCTTCCGGAATTGACGCGGATCACTCGCGGCTCGCGGAAAAAATAGACTAGACGCCGAAACTGGCGCTTCACGGCGCGGGCCGGCTGCGCCTCGCCCGGCGCTCCGCGTCTGGTGTGAACGACACCATAGCTTAACATGGGCGCCGAAAGGAAGCGGCCGTGCGAGATAGCACAGCAGTACCGGAAAGAATAAAGATTAGTTCATCTCTCTAGTTCCAAGTTCGGCCGGGTCCGAGTCTTTCGTTCTTCCTGCCAGTCCCATATAGTCTATGCTGTCAGCACCGGAAAGAGAAATGATTAGTCCATCTTTTGAGTTCGGGTTCTCATGATGCTACCCTGATCGTTTTCAATACTCATAAATCCAACTCCTGACTCGCTAGAGTAGTTTTGACGGAACCAGATGCTTTTATACCAGGGGCTGCCAAGGGCGTGGTGAGCTCGCAGCAAGGGCGTGACAGAGTAGTGTCAGAGAGTTCTCTACGTCAGAGAGTACCCCTGCTGCAGGAGCTTTCCGTTTAACCTGAAGAGGGCAGCACTCAGACGTTTTTACACCATATATTTGAAAATTAAAAGACTTTATTGCCAACTGTCAAAAAATGTACTCGAATCAATGAACAGCATTTATGAAGCTCCATTCTAACAGATCATTAACTAAAAAAAGTTGGTTAAGTGTTTTGTTACTCTTTAATGCGATTAATCGCGATTAAATATTTTAATCGTTTGACAGCACTAATTTTTTTTCATCCTACTAAAAGAAACGATGTGAAGTCACTGGCCTGACTTACTGATGCATAAACAGTATTGAACGAGTGAAAGATTACCCGTCTGAACTTGAACAACAACACATCAGCTCGATCCGAGGCCAGCTCTTGGCAAGTTGAGAAAACAGCTGTCGGTGAAATGTTCGAAAATTTCCAGAGAAAATAAAATTAATCCATTGTTTCTTCAGAGGCTCGGACGAAGGAACTAAAATATACTTTTGTATTCATGTGTACATCCGAACACTGATCAACTGCCATGCTTCGGCTGCGCAGCTCCGTCTTGTCTGTCACTGAACATGGGCTGGCAATATGCACATGTTTGGGGTCGTACAGTATTAATGATCCCGACTGTTGCGTAGCAGTCGGTATTATGTGGAGATTCGCCTGTTTTTCAGGGTGTTTTTCAAAAACGAGATTTAAGTAAGAAGGAGAAAACAATGGTGTTTGAGACTCACTGTATGTCATGTCCATGTACTGAACTCTTGTTATTTAACTATGACAACATAAATTCAATTTCACATTATAGGGCACCTTTAAATCAGTGCTTACCGTTTAATTCTCATAGTAAATACAGTGATTTTATATTAGTATTATTTTATTTCAGATAAAATGTATTCCCGTTTGTCAGTCTGCAGAAAGCCTTTAGAACATATTCAGTGCTCATTGAGTTGCATCTGACCAGAGCACATTTGTAACAGCAGAGCTCTTAAGTGAGATGCTGTTAGATTGTGAAGCTGCGATTTATTGCAGATTGTCAGTATGCATGTGTTTGTGCATGTGTGTTTGTACGCTTGTGGAGTTGCAGATGGCGCTCTGTTGGATTAAGGCACATTACATCATCATTAAGCTCTGCTAGTAACAGCAGCAACTAGTATAGTCTATGTAAAGTACCTTATATTGCATAATATATTAATCTAGATATGTTAAATTCAGGACTTACTGTGTCCAGCACCTTTTTTCTCCCACCTCATACATAAAACATTTCATAAAACATTCAATTATAATTAATAATAATAATATCTTAGCAAAATTGGTTTATTTGGACACTTGGCTAATAAACAGTAACTAACTGTGTTTCTAGATCTGAATCTCTACAGTCTATGTAGATGCCATGCATACAGGTAATTTCTAACTTTTTTCCTACTTTGCTACAACTACAGGAGGCTTTGAGGGTCACCCTGTCCCACCTGTGTTCAAAGATGGTGATTCTGTTATAGTTGTAGTGAAATCTTCATCTGAAGTGTCAGTCACTGCTGGCATTAAAGACGAACAATAGCAAATTAATACGCACCTGAAAACAACACTTGCGGGCATTGATCTGAAACTACAGCAACAGACGAACCACAACAGACAGACTCTGATTTAATACCGTTTAATACTGTCAAATGTGGATTTCCGTCTTCTAATCATAAACACTACTATTCAAAAGTTTGGGGTCGGTAAGATGTTTAATGTTTTTGAAAGAAGTCTCTTCTGCTCACCAAGGCTGACATTTATTTGATTAAAGATACAGTGAAACCGTAATATTGTGAAATTCAATTCAATTTAAATAAACGGTTTTCAGTTTGAACGTATGTTAAACTGTAATTTGATCCTGTGAGCAAAGCTGAGTTTTCTGCATCATTACTCCAGTCTTCAGTGTCACATGATCATTTCACAAATCATGATGATTTGCTGCTTTCTGATTGTCAATGTTGAAAACAGAAAACTGATACTTTTTTCATGATTCTCTTGATGAATGAAAGGTGTTTACTCAATTTTTTGATTAATTGTATCCTTGCTATATAAAAGTATTAAATTCTTTCTAAAAATATTGATCCCAAACCTTTGGACAGTATACTATACAAAACAAATACTGACCTATTTTTAAGATGTAATCTTGCAACTTTGACTCGTCATTCGCTTAAATTAATGTTTGTTTTGAATTCTGCCAATTTTCCTAAATGAAAGAAAGAATGTCTTCCTGTCATTTCCTGTGGTGTTTGTGTATACTGGTTTGTGGCTATTGCCCAATTGACCAACCAGCATCCAGAGGATCAGACTCGCTGCTCTGACCTCGTAATCCTTGTCTGAACACACACACTGACCCCTGGATAATCCCTTGTCTGTGTGTGAGTGTGTGCAGAAGGACATTCATCCCACATTAAAATGAACACGCACTGTAATGGTGTGGCTGTTACACTGTAAAAATTGATCAGTCAACTTAACTTAAACAATCTGTTGTCTTCAAATTATTAAGTAAATAAACTTCATGCTTTAATCAAAAAATTAAGTTATGTGGAATTGTCAAGTTCACATAACTTAATTTTTTCAATTAAGCATTACGTTTATTTACTGAAAAAGATGAAAAACCTGTCGCCTTAAAATTATTAAGTAAAGTGAACTGAACACTTTTTACAAGTCCTATGTTTTGGGGTGTCCCCGAGCCTTGCATTTGTGTGGAGAATGACGGAGGTGAGTATATGCTGCGTCGTTCTGTTCTGGTTTCTGCTTTTCTTTAAACAAAATACAACCTGTGTCATGAGGATCATTTACAACGAACTATAGGTTACAACACATACCCTGGCCTACATATCATCTCCCTCTTCTTGCACATTTGAGTGTGTGTGTGTGTGAGATGTTCCCCTGTGTGGAAGACCTGTAGACCTTTACACTACGGGGAGAGAAAACACGGACATGATCTATGAGTTTGATTTCTCTAGGCCATATGCCACACACACACACACACACACACACACACAAAACAGCCTCAAAAAGAGCCATGTGTAAGTTGCCTTACACAAAAACACACTCTGTTGGTTATGCTGCTTTTTAAAAATAGAATTCAGTCACGTCACAGTGAGTTTGAGAGTGTAAGGATTGCATTCTAAATTCTAATGTGGCTCCAGTGACATCATTTCCTGTTGATTCCCACACTTCATTTTCTTGAATGGCAGCTCAGATGCACCAGCGCCATGTCGCTGGAAGGCAGTTTAAAGCTTTACGACGTTACACAGTCAAGAGTCCCGAGCTCCACTTCCACTAAGTGCTTTTCCACAGGAACACAGACAGCTTTAAAATTAGACTAACGCTACGGCGACAGGATCTACTCAGCACTCTTTAAAAATGCTCCGCCATAACGCATAAATCAAGCCAGTTTGAGAAAACTTTCTGAGTTAAAATGTATTTTGTAAACCGTTCTGGAGTTATGCTTCGAAAATCTTTAAAATGTGTTTGAAATAGTGCTAGATACTTTCTAGCCTCGCAGAACCATCCTGATCTCGCGAGCTTTCAAGGTTTCACTCGCAGATCAGTCTGGATACTTTCCGTTAAAGAAAATTTGGGAGCAGTTCACCAAACAAACGTCCAATCAGCGTTGACTTTGAGGCGGGTTGAGGTGTGACGCAATCAGAGCGGAAGCAACGCGATCTAGAAACATTTTCAGACAGCGGTAGTCCTAATTCTTTTAGCCGCTCGCTAATGCTTTTTTCTCTTGCATCCTTCTTGTGAAATATGGACCGGGCAGCTGAAATGGTGCCTTTTATTCGCAAATTGTAGTTACATAAACGGCAAATATCCTTTGCCGACATGTTGCTTATTTGCTGAGCTAACGAGCCTTTACCTGCAGCAGCAAGTTAGTACGTCATGTGCTTCGTTGATCTGATTGGTTGATTTGGCCCGTCTGTCACCAACATAGGCCAATCAGCTAACCAGTATTTTCGCCCCTTACCAAAACTTCTTCAATCGGAAGGTTTCCAGATGGATATGCGGAGCAAATCCATCTGGCGGAGTCAGGTTAGATACTTTCTCTCACACACACAAACCAATGGTCGTCTAATCTGAAAGACATTTATAGTTATAGTATATTAGTTATAGTTATGGTTATACCGTAAAACCACTATAAACATGGAGCTTTCTTTTTTTATTTGTTTGTTTTTGTTCTGTAATTTTCTGTAAATGTAAATTTTCTTTTTAACATCTTACTGTATTGACAACAATTGTCTCATTTGTGCTTATTTCTTTACTGTAAAAATTATATTGTCATAAAACATTAAGCTTTTAAATGATTTAAAATATAGTTAATATGTACAATTAAGCATACATAGCTAGAATATAGATAATTAAAATAATCCATTGTTTTTTGTATTAGTTATACACTTTTATGTTATATTTTAATTTAGACTTTTTTATATATGTTTTCAGTTTTCATTCTGACGTTACTTTTAGTATGTAATTTTGTTTTTCTTTTTTTATATTTAGCTTTTTTATTCAGTTTAGTGCCTTAACTAACTAAAATAATATAAGTGTAAGTAGTAAGTTTGTCATTTTTTTTATTTTATTTTTATTTAAACTAAATTAACTTTTTAAATTTTCACTCTAAAAATGCTGGTTTCAACCCATGTTTGGGTCAAATATAGACAAGCCCTAGCCTGGTCCTACCAGACTCTCGTACATTTCATTTATGCTGGCCAATCTTAATTGACAAGCTAACTTGCTTAAAGCCGGGAACTCGGTTGAAGATTATGGGCTCTATCTTGCACCCGGCGCAAATGACTTTATACACTGACGCATTTATCATTCCTATTTTGCACTCGCACAAACCGGGCTTTTTTCCTCCACAGACGCACGTCGGTAAACTAACAAATGAACTTGCGCTTCCTGGGCGGGTTGGCGCAAAAAGGAGGCGTGTGTCGGCGCAAACAATCCCTGGTGCTATTTTGCAGTTCCAGAAAACAATTGCGCCAATGACCAGAAAAAACCTGGTCTAAAGTCAGTGGCGCGTTGCGCGTATATTCAGATGCTATTTTAAGCGTGCATGCTTGGCCATAATACAGAGTGTGAACAACGCGGATACACTGTAGATGATTCTCTCATCAATACAGATGCATTTTACTTTTTGCAAATGATACAGTATTATACACTGTCAGAAAAAAAGGTACGAAAGCTGTCACTGGGGTGGTACCTTTTCAAAAGGTACACTTTTGTTCCTAAAGGGTGCATATTGGTACCTTAATGGTACCAATATGTACCATGAAGGTACCAATATGCACCCTTTAGGTACAAAAGTGTACCTTTTGAAAAGGTACCGCCCCAGTGACAGCTTTCGTACCTTTTTTTCTGACAGTGTACGAAAAATATGTAAACATGAGGGAAATCATTGTTGTGTCCATGATGATGGGAAAAACAGGCATAGGCCTAAAGCTTACACATTTACCCAAATTATTATATGCATGTTTAACCCGAAGCTAATTTGGGTGGGTTTGTCCCATCCCCAGTGTCCCTTCTCTTTCTTTTACGGCCCTGACGAGAACATCGTTCTACTCGGCTGTGAACCGACGCTGAAGCGCGCTTGGTAAATGCGCCGTTAAAATAGAATTGCGCCACGGAACAAGCGCATCTCGTTCATCATGCTCTTAAAGGGAATGTGATATGACGCTCTTATTGGTTTATTTCCGTTACGCCCAAACCACACCTATGAATAATGAAGCTACTCCAGACCAACCCCTTTTAGATTTGCGCCAGGCGCAAGAGGCATTTATCCCGCCGGGAAAATAGCAACAGCGCCGGATCCGCCCATAAAGTTAATTGCGCTTTGCGCTTTGACACTTGCGTTTCAGATCGTTAAAATAGGGCCCTATAACTATTGGATCTGCCCAGAGCCATAACCAATCGCTGAGCATTTGCCTTAGCCAACTCATTCATCACTACCGGAGAGAGCTGGAATATCAAACTTTTCCCAAACCCTGTGAGGAGGAGGGCCTCAACATCATGGCCAACAACAAAACTTCAAAAGATTGTTCTTGCTCCGGCTTTAACTTCTGTATATTCGGCAGCGTCTGCCACAACGGCCCGAATGGCTTCGCTCGCATCTTTCTCCGCGCCATTACTGAACTACAATTCAAACTCAGCGCACAACCTCAACATCATCGTTCCCAGCCACTCTACCTCTGCTCGCTGACTGGACAGGTAAAAATTGGGTAGAGAAAACCTGCGAACATCCCGCGATGACGTACTGAAGGAAAATGAAAATTGAGTGGAAGTACGTAGGAGGGCAGAGCCAGGCTAGACGAAGCCCAACCGTTAGTTTAAATTAAACAGGTTAATTGAAACCAATGGTTGGGTTCATCCATATTTGACCCAAACATGGGTTGAAACATCCCAGCATTTAGTTTTATAAGACCAACTTACCACAGTTTTACTGTAACGATAACTCTAGTAACTATGGTGATGTGGGGGGCAATTACGGTTATCATGGTGAATTTCTGCAGGGGTGTTTCTGAGAGCAAACCACCAGCTGTACTGTTGTTTTCTGGGAAATCCCTTCTTAGATCTTGGCTGAGATTGTGTGTGTGTGTTTAGTGCATGTAATGATGTAGGCGTGTCCTCAGAGTAAATGTCTAATTTCTCTTATTCTCTTTGAACCTTTAAGGAATCACTTCATCTTTCCTGCGCCTCTCTATGTTCCTTCCTCTGTATCTCCCTTCATCTTTCTTCCCCCTGCTCTCTGATGTTAGGCTGAATTGCGGCTAGATTCGGTGATTTGACGATGATGAAAGCCACGGAACGGGCGGCCCATGAAAAATGAAAAAGACATAACGAGGGATGGAGCACAGAGACAATGAAGAAAGAGAGAGTGAGGGATGACTGACATATCAGAGAGAGAGAGAGAGAGAGAGGATGAAAGAACCATCCTCTCGTTTCTTGAAGGTTCTGTACTTACTGGAACCAGAAGAAGAGCCAACCAGCGTCTGAGAACCTGAGAGAGAGAGAGAGAGAGAGAGTGAGTGTGTCAGTAGCTTTGTTCCAAAACCTAGTCAGTTGTTTTCTACATAGACAGATGCCGTCTAAGCCAGCATCCGAACTGAAATGGAACATCATGAGTGACTGATCTGGAACATTCTGCATCACAGACGTTGCTAGACATAAATAACATCCAAGCTTTTACTCTATACACTGATTTCACGCAGCCGCTATATTGAAAATTGAAAGCGTGGCTCCTTATTACATTCTGAATTATATATAAAAATAATGGTTTATTCATAAATGAATGTCACTGTATATAGTCTAAAGTATGAAAGAAATGTATGTACTTTTTAGAATAACTCATTTCTACATTAAACACAACAATACGCCAACGCATTCGCGACTCTTGTGATTAAAGGTGGCACTTCTGGTTAACTTCCAAAATTGTAGCCTAGCTTTCGAGTTTCAAAATAACGGCTGCGTGAAAATTGTCTGCGAGTATTATGACCATAAAGATATAAAAATCATTCTAAATGTAAAAGAATACCAGAGCCCACACTACACTTATGACGAAAACGGCACAGAGGAATGATATCATTTGGAATCAGAATAGTTTTGTCGAGCCGATGAACGATAAAAACATTGACAGCCAATCAGAATCCATCCTTCTTTAATGAGCTTGAGCATCTTAAAGCGACATAGATCGACCAAAATGAAGCGTGCGCTTAGAATAAACAGAACAATTTTGTCAGCTGGTTAACGCTAATATAGTTTCATCTTTACAGTTATCGTTCTTCTTGTCATATTATATAGTGCAAAAGTGTCAAAATTCTCGATTATTAATTCCGATAGTATAATTTTAAGTACAAAATAAAAATGTAACAAGACCTTTATAATAAGATCTAATATGTTTACATTAGTCAACTACATTAGTTAACATGAACTATTGATAATAAATACTTCTATAGCCTTTATTAATAATAGTTATCCTTCATTTCAAGACTTTTTCATATTTTTAAAAAATCAAAAGTTATTCTGTTAGCATAAGCTAATGCATTGTGAACTAACATGAAATACGATGAACAATTGTTTTAATTAGTTTAAGTTAACAATAACATCGCTAGTTGTGAATTTGCATGCGAATTTGAATGTACACATTAATATAAATTTTTATGTTAATGTGTAAGTGAATTTAAAGATTAAATGAAATGTGCATATATTAAATAAATTATACAAATAATCAAACAGCAATTTTGATCAGATGCTATGTTGCAATGCATTCAGGCATTCAATATTTTGTCCTGTTTTACCCCATAAATTGGCCAAATGCAGCATACTTTAAAAATAGGCCTCTGCACATGAAACACATTCATTTATAATAAACACTGCAGCCTTCCATGAAAAATAAGAATGGTCAGTTTTGATTTAAAAAATATACAGTATATTAAATAAATGTATGCATAAATTAAATTATAAAAATAATCAAACAGCAATTTTACAAACAGCCCTTTTTTGCTTTCTGGTAGGCAGCTCACTGGGTAGACAGCTCACTAGGTAGACAGCTCACTAGGTTTTGGAACAGAACTATGTATTAAGGCGAGATAAATATAACAATAAAGATAATACTTCTAAATATCATTCTGGTTCCTGTTCAGACAGTGATTAGTGCAGATTTGGGATGCTTTCTCCACAGTGGAACCTGTACGTTTGTGTTTCTGGTGGAGTGAGTTTTGTAGACTGGGAAGTCAGTATGGCGGTGTGTGTTGTGCGTCTGCGCGCTTCTCTTCTGTTCTCTGGGAATTGGGCCGCCACACCAGCAGTCTTGATCTTACTGTGAGCTGACAGGTCTGTGAAGTCTAAAAGGCTCTGCAGCGCTCTGGTGTGTAAGTGAAGTGAGTCGAGATCTGCAGTCTGCTGAATTCATCTGTGAGTGTGTGTGTGTGTGTTGATGCCCTAGATTATTATTTCATCATGAGTGCTGCTGGTAAAATGGAGGGATGTTGTGTTCCAAAGGATCTCCCTTTGGATACTGTACAGAAGGGAGGAAAAATGAAATTCGTGTTCATTTTTTGCTTTATCTCTTTTACTCATTCTATCGCTCTACCCTTTTCAGCCTTTTTTTCGTTGTCTTGCTTTTGGTTTATCTCTCATTTCAGTCCCTCCTGGTCGTTTTGTCCACATTTTCAGGGATAAATCAGATCCAGGCTGGTGGATAACCGTCCGTCTGGATTCTCTGTGTGTGTGTGTCGGAGTGTAAAGATCTCTAAAGCTCAGAGGAATTCTGGTCGAGGAATTCTGAACCCAGAAAATACAGTAATGAGGAAATTTCAGTATGACGGGCTTAGATAAGCGAGACCTGTAAGATTTCGGAGATAATTAAGTCATTTTTATAGTAGTATAGAATATTATCTTGCTCAAATCTGATTATTGTGTGTACCTGACATTCGCACACTTGATGCAATTGATTTCACAACAAAACTTGCATTCACGACAGCAACTAGAAACAAGAAGCTATAATTAATGTTTTTTCTTTATTTATAATCCTTTCTTGGGATGAGACATTAAACTGAAGGTCCTGACTTTCTGTGTTAATTAAACATCCCAGGATGTCTTGGAAGAGAAGGGGTGTAACCCTGGATGCTGGACGAATTTTCCCATTGGCTTCTATCAATCATCATGGCCTCCTGGTCCTCGAGCTCATTCTCATCCCAAGACGTCATCTAACTGACGCTTTTGACCATACGTCAACATCCGACGTTTTAGGGTACCCTTTAACGTCAGTTAGATGACGCTATCTAATCTAACCCTACCCCAGACCTAAACCTACCCACGTCATCTAAAGGTAAAGCGTCAGTTAGATGACGCCCTGCAGCATAGCGTCATCTAACTGTCGTTAAAGGGTACCCTAAAACGTTGGATGTTGACGTATGGTCAAAAGCGTCAGTTAGATGACATCTTGGGATGAGAATGTGTTGGATCCTCCCCATATACTGACTGGTTCATCACCGAGTCTCCTCTCCACCAGTAAGCAGGTGTGTGGTGGGTGTTCTAGTGCAATAAAGTGCTTTATAAATGTAAGGCTTTATTATTAGTAGTAGTAGTAAGTTTGTCTGAGTGGAACAGTATCTACAGGGGTTGGACAATGACATTGAAACACTGACCAACAGTGTTTCACATCTATATATGTGTGGCCAATCTTCTACTGATTAACATCGGTAAGAGTTGAGCGTGAAGGCTGAATTAGCAGGTTCATGTAGGTTGTCTACAAACCGGAAGCTTGGTGGTTCATGAGCAAGACCCCTAACCCCAGCTGCTTTTTCTGGATGGCACCTTGCATGGATGACACCGCCGTTGGTGTATGATTGAGTGTATGAATGGGTGAATGCTAGGGGTGCAACGGATCAAAAAACTCACGGATTCGGATCGTTTCTCGGATCAAGAGTCACGGATCGGATCATTTTTCGGATCAGAAAAAAAAAAAAAAAAAAAACATAAGTTTTGTCTATTTTTTAATTAACACTTTTAAATCTGTGAGCGGTTATCGTCACATAGCTCTCCGTTCCTCTAGAAGTCCACCCGTCTGTCGTGAGCGCAACAGAGGAGAGGATGCTCGGGATAGTTCATCCACAACAGTTCATGTCGTAACGTGGCTCAAGCACTTTCAGCATGTGTTTAAAGCCCTCGTTTTGCACAACCGACTATGGCATCATGTCTCATGATTGTGCAACTAGGGGCTGCTTAAATGCCGGGCGATAAGCGGTTGTTGAGCAGCTTCCGTTTTCACTCCTGTCAGTGAAACACCGGGTGATGTCGCTTCAATGCGTGGCCACTAACGTGTTCCGCTGGCTTTCTTGTGCCACAGTGCCGTACACACTCGGTTTTATCTACTAACCTCTTTCCGAATGTTATATTTGATGGGAAACCCAAAATGGTCCCATTTAGGTGATTTAAATGACGCGGGGCGTTCAAGCTTCTTGTTCCTACGCTCGCCATGACGAAGCTTTGTGTTGACTGAACATGCGCACATTATTTTTTTTTCATAATCAATCCGCAATCACGTGTGTGCCGAACTGAAGACATTGATCCGAACGAATCACGGATCAATGATGATCCGTTGCACCACTAGTGAATGCGAGGCAAAATGTAAAGCACTTTGGTGGCCATTGGGTCTGTGAAAGCATTACATAATTACAGTCCATTTACCATTGCAATCCACACAACATAATGGAGGACATATCAGAGTTAAAAGATGCCAAATTGTTGGTGTGCATCTCGCTGGCTCATCTGTGACCAGGACAGCAAGTCTTTGTGGTGTATCAAGATTATCCAGTGTAATGTGGGCATACCATCCTGAAGGAGGAAGGTTGTCTGACAGGGATGGCCAGGTACTAACCCGGGATGTATCCAAACCACAGCCGTCCAACTCACAGCAAAATAGGCTATATGCATGCATAAGAAAACAGGATTATGGTAGTCTTCAAAATTTACTGTCCTCCTGTATTTGAAACCAGACTGATCTCATGAAATTGCGTGTGTATGACACGCCAATTAATATTAACATTTTTGGCGTGCTGTCAACACGCATAATCGCTTTTCAGCGTGTTTATGAACGCCGTTGATTTAACGTTATTACTGTATATGTAAATGACCTACCTCAACCCCGTCCCTAAACCTACCCGTCACTGTGGTTAATAGCATTTATGAGTGTTCCCCTACCATCCTAGGAAAAAATATCGCTCCCCAGATGTAGATTTACATTTTGTTTCGTTTTGCTCAGACATTTAACAGCGTTTATATGCACATGGAATCACTCAGACGTTAATGGCGTAGACATACACGCGGATAGCTTAAAATGTGTTTAGATAACACGCCACTTGACTTGAAAGTGGCGTGTATGTTTACGCAAAAGTCATGATGCCATGTTGTTGAAACGAAACTTTCATACGTTTAGATGTAATTTTATATATAGTTCTGTTTATTAGGCATAAACACAATGAGGGGTGTCTGTTTTTGTGACTAACGTTTCTTTAGTATATCCATGGAGTATAAAATTCAATATAGCCTAAATACCGCCGTGCATAGAGCCCTTTAAATGCGCAACTTGTTTCCACAAAACTGTTCGTCAGGAGCTCCACAGAGTCAATGTTCATGGTCGGGCTGCTATTAGGGCTGTCACTTTACTTTCGAAAATCGATTGTACAAACGATCGGACAAACCAACACAAGTATCGAAAAGGAAAATAAGCAATCGATTTTAACGGCCTTCCATCGGATTGCGTTCAGCTCATCATAACACGCGTCACACAGCAACTGCAAACACACATAACAGCAAACTGTACTTTCTTTTTGCAACAAAAATGTGAATTCTGCCGGTATTCATACAGGGTTAAGGGCTACAATAGACTACGTAGGCGAAATTTGTTTGACATTAAGATAATCGAAATAATAAATCTAGTCGTAAACACAGCCATGTTGAAGCCTGCAGTAATGTTTTTCACTGATTTTATGGCAGTCCACTGCTTGTTTTTCGCAAATGTTACACTCAATTGTTTGTGTATGAAACTTCACGCCAATAGATCGTCAGAAATAGTGCTGACTTGTGCGCGTCTCAAGCGCCCTCTTTTCGTTTCGTCCTAATGCCTGTTAGTTGTCCGTGGATTTGCCTATATTTGGCAAAAATGGAAACGTCTTTAGACATGGAAAATCAATTTTACAATTGATTCAACAAACACTAATGTCTCAAAAATCGATCAGGATTTTTTCACAAAAGTGACAGCTGCTATTGCCAAACCTTTCATCACTTGTTTCAATGCTCAAAGTCGGTTTCAATGGTGCCAGTAGAGGAAATCTTGGGCACTAATGAGTCCCCCTTCACTTCTCTCCGTTGGAGTTGCGGTGTGGAGAAGTCCCTAAGAGTCTCAACACCTGGACTGTTTCTGCCCGGAGTGAAGCACGGGGATGGATCAGTGATGGTTTGGGCTGTAATATCATGGCATTCCCTGTGCTTGATGTGTGCGTCACTGCCAAGAACTACCGAACTCGTTCTGGAGGAGCTTGTGCACCTAATGTTTCAAACATTGTACCCTGAAGGCAGTGCCGTGTATCAGCATGAAAATGCACCAATACACACAGCAACACTTGTGTCAGAATGGTGTGATGAACATGAAAGTGAAGCTGAACATCTCCCATGGCCTGCACAGTCACCAGATGTAAATATTTTTGAGCCACTTTGGGGTATTTTGGAGGAGCGAGTCAGAAACGGACTTGATGTGCAGGACTTGATGTATATGAACTGATACAGTATTGGGCACTAAAAGAGACCCTACACCATACTAAAACATTATTGAGATCTGTTTCAGTTTCATTGTCCAACCCCGGTATTTGTTGCATTTTTCAGTGTGTGTACTTTACTCACACGAGTTGGGGGGATCCGTTGGGTGTTGGTATAATATGATCCTGATTTCCAGGTCTTGGCTTTGAATCCTTTTTGCAGCGTTTGACAGTCCTGTCCAGTCGTGTTGTGTTCACATTGACACTGTAAGTTGCCTTCCACATACAAACACTGAGACGCGTGGAGATTACACTTACACCTGAATGACAGAAAGATGGAGAAACATTATTTGACATTACTTGCATTTTTTGTCAAGCTTTTTACACGCCACTGCTTTAGCTGTACTGTAATACAGTCCATCTGAATGATTTGATGTGCAATTTGAATGTGAATCTAATTTTTAATGTTAGTAAATTTGAACATGAATTTTGATTTTAATATTAATATCAGTGTTATTTTATTTCATAAAAAATATTATTGTATTTAAAAATATTTAGAATTAGATTTTATTTTTATATTTTTTTAGTTTTCATGGTTAAGTTCAAAGTTTTGTAATAGTTTTTCATACAAGTTATTTGCCAAGGCAAAATTTAAAAAAAGTTTTCCCCTAATATTTATCATTTATTTTATTTCAGCTTCAATTCAATTAACAAAAACAATATTTGTGTTATATTAATATATATTTATATATATTTAATAATATTTAGAATTTTATTTTTCATTTTAATTTCATTTTAATTTCAGTTTAAGTTTTAGCAATTTTGTTATGTGTTTTTGTAATTTTGTTAATTTTTGTATTTCTATATTTCAAATAGTCATTTTGGTTTTTCAACTTAAACTTATTTTATCTTATTGTTTTATGTTATGTTATCTACAAGTTTTCCCCTAATATTTATCATTTATTTTATTTCAGCTTCAATTCAATTAACAAAAAACAATATTTGTGCTATATTAATATATATTTATATATATTTAATAATATTTAGAATTTTATTTTTCATTTTAATTTCATTTTAATTTCAGTTTAAGTTTTAGCAATTTTGTTATGTGTTTTTGTAATTTTGTTAATTTTTGTATTTCTATATTTCAAATAGTCATTTTGGTTTTTCAACTTAAACTTATTTTATCTTATTGTTTTATGTTATGTTATGTATTTTTATATTTTATTTCATTAACTTAATTTCAATATTACAATGTATTAGTTTTAGCTACAGTAACAATAATGACACTGGTTAATGTGATTTTGATCGCTTTGATCGATTTAAATTCTAATGTTAGTTTTTTTATTTGAATGTGAACAAACAGTAAATTTGATTTTTTATATATATATTTTTTATGTAAATTTGCATCTGAATTTGATTCTGAATAACTTATTTTATCACACCACTTTTTCTTTCAAGAAAAAAGACAGTGACTGTGGTTTGACTGTGGTTTTAATTGATTTAATGTGCCAAAGTTATCAAGAAATTAATGAATACGGTATGACGGCCAGTCGAAGCATTTCAAACCACCTTAATAAGTTGCGCTCAAGCAGGGCCGATCGCTTTCAGAGACATAAATACAGGTGTGAGTGTGTGTTGGCAGGTGGAAATGCATCCAGAGTAATGAACACAGGTGTGCTGCTGTAGATTGGGCCCAGTAAAGCAGAAATGAGCGTTTGTGTAAGACCAAATGGCCCTGAACCTAAATGAGACTTTTCCACCTGAGCAGAACAGTGTGTGTGTGTGTGTGTGTGTGTGTGTGTGTGTTACTATTGAGCTTCAATCCAGTTTGTTCCGCTGGAGTGAACATGGATCCATCAGCATCAAATATTCACAACATCATCCTGTACCTTGAGCCAACCCTCATCTATCTCTCTCACACTCTTTTTTTCTCGCTTTTTCTTTTCCTGACTGCCTGTGAACATTTCTCCCCCTCTTCCTCTTCCTCCATCTTCTTTAACCTCGTTCTCCGACACCATTGCTCTTCCACCATGCGGTGTGGTGGTGTGTACTGAAATGGTCCAGACTTAAGCTGTTCTAACTTCATTTATCAGACCTTTCCGTGTGCGTCGAATGTGCACTTTCAAAAATAAAAGCTACAATTAGGGTTTTTAGCCGAAAAGGGTTTAACAGTCTAATGCCATACGTAACGTTTAAACCTTTTAAAAGCTTTACAAAGAAGTTTTTATTCTCTAATTGTTTAGAAAAGCATGTGATCTGGTGCTTTAACGAATGCAGGAACCAAAACAATGATAAATGAATATGCATATGTGATGGATAAATGGTCATGTGATTATGATGTCATGAGTGTTGTCCATGTTGTGACCACTTTAAGCATTCTGAACAGACTATGAGTTAGCCGTTTTCTCAGTGTGATGTTTGTGTGGGGGTCTAATGTGCGGTTGTCCCCTGAGCAGGGGTCCTGCTGGGATAAGGATGCTTCTGTAGTGTCCTATAGGAGCAGCTGGGACAGCAGAATTACTCCCACCATCTGCCGGCTCACAAATGCTGGCGCTCACACTCTCAAATTTTCTTCATATCAGCTCCGAATGTAAAACACACACCCGTGCACTTTAACCTTATAAAGCCTACTGTATCATACTTTGATATGCACACTTCTAAGGCCTCTGAATGATCACCATGAGCAAACTTTGCTGAAAAACCTGTTGCACAACATCTATACATATTTTCTGTGGTTTGATTGATATAGATTATCATACTCTCATACATTATCGACTTTTTTTAGGCCTTTAGTATAATTAGGTATTTTTTCTTGTGAAATCTTTACTGGTTTTTATAAAGTAATATCATGTTCAAATGTGAGTCTCTATGATCAACAGGCTTTTTGAGGAGGGTTTATTTATTCATCTCTCAATCATCTTTGCATATGTTTTTAAACTTCAGAGCCTTGATCATAAAACAAAAGCAAATATCTTACTAAGACATATTATTGGCAGATATACAATAATGACTGATATTTAAATGCATTTTACACGAGTAGTCTATATTGTTACAGATCTCATTGATTTACATTACAAGAGTTTTTCATCTCACTCCCATTTAAATATCAGCATCTGCACCAAATTGCATATTTATTGCTCAGTTTTTGTGTCCTCGGAATAAAATTGAAGCATTTTTCCTCTTCCATTTTCTCACCAAATCAAACTATATGAGCCATAAAAGCCTGATCTATCAAATATCAATAAAAACACGGATGCAACGTTTTTATTTATTTTGTCTGAAGGTTCAATAAACTGTTCAAATAAAATGTAGCTTTTTGAAATGTAGCCACTAGTTGATTCAGTCATTTAATTGAATGGTTACTTCAATAACAGCCAGTAAAAATAGATGTGTTTCCATTGGGATTGGAGGATGAACTTGACCTTCATTCTCCACATCCGTACTCCAAGCTCAAGCACACAGTTCACACTCCTTTGAAGTTCCATTACTACGTTTTTTTAACGCATTTCTACAATTTTTTTGCATTCACAAAGAGCAATTTCTAGCTGACTGAATATTTTATAGCAGAGCGTAACTAGAAAAATGTACATTTATAACAGAAATTCCCGTGGCTTTTGAATATTTTATTTTTTCCTATTATTTTTTTTTCAGGTCTGCAACCCATAACATTAAAACTCCCTTTCATTTCCACATTGTCCATGACCATGAGAATCCTGTTCAAAGGAGTGGTTTACTGTTTTTTTTTTTTTTTTTTTTTTTTTTTTTTATTTGCATGATTGTGTTTATGGGGTGCAATATAACATGTATTCGTGTTTTTTTTTTTAAGTCTTATTTTTCATAAATTTCACCTTTATTGTAAGCCGCTTTCTCCTCTGTCATTTGAACGACTGGTTGACTTCCTGAGTCTATGAAAACACTCCTCAGAAACAGGCAGTGGGCTCACATTGGTTAATTTGGGCCGGTGTGTTGTGATTGGCTAAACTGTGTAGTGCATGTTGTCCGGAAACTTCACGCCCATTATCTTTGCAGGCGAAAGTTGCATCTGTGTTCCTGTCAAATGTACATAATGGTGTCGATACTGCCGTATCAGTATGAGCCAGAATCAGTGATGAATCAGATCAGAATCAGCCGGAGTCAAGCAGAACCTCCCCAAACACGGCTCTTACAAAACGTTTCTGAATGCTAATTTGCCAATATTTTTTTTAACTTTATACATGTTTGTTAGGGGTGTAACGATTTTTGAACCGAAAAACCGTCGATACTGAACTCACGATTCGAATCGCGATACTGTCATTGCGTACCGAACACGCCCCGCCCCCTGCTACCCCGGCCCCACCCAGCCTGGCTCAATGGACCTCATGTCTTATGTAAACAGTACACAATGAATTCAGTTTTGTAGCCCAACCACCATTAACACCAAATAACAAGCTCCGTGTTTTGTTACTTTCGATAATAAGCGAGGTGTGTAATCTTTCAAATTCTGTCTATTTGATAACGAAATTCAAACAATAAATGGCGTTTTGGTGCTCGCTGATGTGGCGTGACGGATCGCTGTAGGCATACTAGGCTCGTCATCAAGCGGCAGCGCGGCACGCGAGTAAACACGATCATCTCTTCCTCAGTTACAGAAAAGACACCTGAAGGTATGTTGAAAGATACAGTATACTTACTGAAAGGCATCATAACTCGTGTAATCGCTCAATCAGTGTTTCAGCCACGGAAAGACGTCAATAAAACAGCATATCTTTAGCTTGTCACTATAGCATTATATTTACCTCAGCAGGCAAGTGATTCAGTGTCCATAACTTCCTATTAATGAACTTTTGCACTAAATAAATGCACTATGTTAGCCTGTATATTATATTTTACTTAACCTGTTAATGATCTCTTGATTATTTAATGTATGTTTAAAATATCTTTCATGAAAATGACAACTGTGTAAATTATTAGAGTAAAAACACAAGTTAATGTAAAAACTCCCTTATGTTCAGTTTACATGTTTTCATACAATGTGTTGTGTGTTGATTATATCTAAAAAATAAATAGCATCTGAATTTAGGTTAAAAGTCTAGGCTACAACTTTTAATGTTATAGTAATGTGCGGCTCCCTATATAGTTTACAGCATTAGCAGATTATTTTTTAATCCTTGTGAAATGTTTAATTGTAATTGAATTAATTTATAGACAAAGACCTTTTTTTCATTAAACCACTTTAAAAAAAGAAATTTTTTCTAAATCAGAATCGAACCGAACCGAGACGTCAAACCCGTGGGAAAACCGAACCGTCAGTTTTGTGTATCGTTACACCCCTAATGTTTGTTTTACACAATTGCATCGAACTGACTGGCTACTATATACACAAACAGCGTTGGCTTTGATTTATGTTCTTGATTAAATCGTACATTTACATTTACATAATTAGTACATATACAAGTTCAGGTCCAAAATGTTTGTACGCGTTTGTCGTAGACATCGAAATAGCTATAAAGCCAGCATTTGATAAAACTAAAACATTACGTCTGAAATTATACATGCAAATACATTTAAAATTATTAAAGGGTAACTAAACCCTTAGTCAGAGCCTGACTCCACCCACTGGCAATATTTGAAAAATGCTGAAAAAGTGGGCAGACACCAGCGGAGATAGAGTGGATGAAATAGATGCTAAAACACTCTATCCTGATCGTTTTCAATACTCGCAATTTCAGCTCTTGACTCGCTACAGTGGTTTTGACGAAACAAGCTGGTCCTCTAACACCGCAGTTTGCACCCACTGTACGGTAACTTGGGTGTTATTTTTGAAAAAATTTGCAGTACGACAAACAGATTAGTGCTGTTGTTAGGGCGAGCTTTTACCAACTTAGGCTTCTCAGTAAGGTCAAACCATTCTTGTCCCGAGCTGACTTTGAAAAAGTCATTCATGCCTTTATCAGCTCGAGGTTAGACTACTGTAATGCCCTCTACACTGGACTTAATCAATCATCTCTTAATCGGCTTCAACTGGTTCAAAACGCGGCAGCACGTCTCCTCACCAACACCTCCAAACGCTCGCACATCTCCCCCGTCCTCGCGCTCGCTCCACTGGCTCCCAGACACGGTCTAGGGTGGGAGTACAAGATCCTTCTGTTTGTGTTCAAGGCCATCAATGGTCTGGCCCCAGTCTACCTCGCCGATTTAGTAACGGTCTATCAACCACCCAGAACTTTGCGCTCATCTGAATACACCTCTCTGGTCATTCCCAAATTTAAATATAAAACGTTTGGAGGCCGGTCATTTGCTGTCCAAGGCCCTAAACTGTGGAACGCTTTACCATCATTCCTGCGAAGCATCACCGTGTTGGGTGCTTTTAAATCGCAGTTAAAAACATATCTGTTCAGACAGGCTTTTAACATGTAATTTCCAACTCTGGCTGATTTTTGTGTTTTGTTTTGTTCTTCCCCTTTTTTCTGTTGTCTATTGATGCTTTTACTGGAAAGCGCCTTGTGCACCTTTTGGCTGTTGTAAGGCGCTATACAAATAAAATTTGATTGATTGATTGATTTATACTGCCAAGGGCGTAAGCTCGTGCCAAAGAGCGTGTTGAGCTGAAACGTGCATACGTCACATGGAACCCCCAACATCCAATAGGAAAATTCAACTGCAGTAGCCACCGTTCAACCTAAAGAGGGCAGCACTAGGAACGTTTTTACACCATATATTGTAGAAATAAAACACTTTATACACAAATGTCAAAAAAGTTACTCGAATCAATAACTGGTATTAATAAAGATTCATTCTTACAGATCATTAACTAAAAAAAGTTGGTTTAGGCTTCAGTTACACTTTAAAGGCCATTGCACACTGAGTACGAAATTTGCATCTGAAATTTTTGCACGTAAAAAAAAATTCGACCTCACGATAAGTCAATTGCGCTTTGCACACTGCCTCCAGAAACTTTCATCTGTCATATATTCAGGGCCGTCTGGAGCTCGTTCGCACATCTTTGCACATATGCGCAGTGCTTTCAGTTTCGGTTTTCAATTCGATCGAGTGTTTATGTTCTCTTCTCTCAATTGGATTATGAAAGGAATAACCTCCCCTTTCAATCAGATTGAAATTTCTAATCGATTAAAAGGTGTGATTGAACTGCCAATTCGATAACTAATGTATTATTTGGGCACAATATATAACAGCCTATATTCAGCTGTTCTGTCTGCCCAGTGCCTCCACTGGGCCGCACGTGTGCTGTGTGTGTCTCCATACCTTAGACATACTGCCAGTCTCTGTTCAGAATCGATTGGTTCACGGAAATTGGTGATCTTGTTTTTAAAATGTGGCTCCAGCATCAAACTTTTCCACTGACATTCTGAAGTAAATTTTGAATCGCAACTCCTCTATAAGGAGGTGCTTCCCTCTCGGCGCAATTTCAGGATTGGATGGACGCAAACGCAATAGGGGTGGGGAAAACTCGATTCTTCGATGCATCGCGATGTCGGACGATCCTGAATCGATTCACAAATATCCCAAAATCGATTTTCCAAAAAAAAAAAAAAAATGTATATATATATTTATAATAACCGTAATATTGACGGTAACGCGAAAGACGGAAGTGCAGTGACCGGACCGTCTGACGCGTGCACATAACAGAGACGCGATGGCGCGCGAGATCCAAACACCCTCCTTGTTAGGTTAAAAGCTGACGTGTGGAAATATTTTGGCTTCTGAAGTTGAAGGGGGAAAGGAACTGGGCAAGAGCCACGCTAGTTGTAAGCTTTGTAGAATAAAGCTAAGGACGGAAACACGGCAAATATGACAAGCCATATGACACGTTTCCAGCCAAATGAGGAAAAACACTCGGCTGTACCGGTCGTTATAATATTAATTTACTACAAGTAAGTTAAAGTTATGCTCCTAGTTCAGGCACACGTTTATTTTCCTGTTGGTTCTTTGGAATGCTAATAAATATATTGTACGTTAATTCTTTATGGGTCATTACTTTGTACATTTAAAGGAAAGTATTTATAGTCACACACACAAAGATTCAGATAATCGATTTGTAACATTATAAATGTCTTCACTGTAACTTTTGATCAACTTAATTTAATTTATCCTTGATGAATAAAAGTATAGATTTCTTCTTTCTTTCTCCCAAAAAATTTAAGAAAATCTTACCAACTCCAAACTTTTGAACTGTATTGTTTAATGTTACAAAAGCTTTCTATTTCAGATAAATACTGTTCTTTATGATTTTCTGGGTGATTCTCTGAATTGGGTGCCCTTCAAGCCTCCCAAACTTGCTTCAAAGATTTTCAATTGAAGGAAATCACAAAATGCATTTTAATGCTGTCAATTAATAGAACCAGACCTGTGCCTTTGCATTATAATGCAACACAATTGTTTAAAAAATTATTTAAAGATAATGGTTTGCCTAAGTAGTAGACAACAAGCATGTTTGCATGTCTTCACTAACCATCATTACATTTTCATTGAATATCAAACAAATAAAAAGTGCAATTAATACCAAAATGTTGCTGCTGCTAATATAATCATATGTTGGTCTAGTGTATTTTTGTTTACTGTTGTAAAATGGAAAATCAATAATCGCTGAATCGAGAATCGTTAATAAATTGAAAATCGACTGTAATTCGAATCGGACTTCAATAATCGTAATCGAATCGAATTTTCGGGAAATGAGACAAGATTAACCACCCTAAAACGCAATATTTTCTCTTTCTTCTCTTTTCAATAAAGAGAGGGCAAATAAATCATCCTCACTGCTTGACAAATTCATTTTGTATTTTTGCGCTTTTTTCCGCACAAAGGTTTAATAAATACGCATCGGACACAGTGTGCAAGGTTTCTGTGTGTGACAAATTTTTAGGCTGACAAACACGAAAAATCGCATACGAACATTTCGTACAAAGTGTGCAATGGCCTTAAGTCTTACTTACAGGTCGTGGTCCAACAACTGCTGCCTCTGGTTTTAAAGTTGGAACTGCTTCATGTTTTAGTAACAGTTTTGTTGAATCTGGCATTGAATTCGTGGATATCCTAAGTGTCTTCCACAAAACGGCGCACAATACGAACCGAACCAAGCAATA